>LIEC01007427.1:0-51538 GCA_001925005.1 Drosera capensis
GGGGTGGGGTGGGGTGATGGTGAGGGTTGAGGCGACGGCGCGTGTGGCGTCGCGTGTGGTGGCCGCGCGTGGGGAAGGACATGGAGAGGATTGGGGGAAGGGAGTGTGAGAGTGTGTTCATGGAAGGTTTGGTGGATTCGCAAGAGGGAACTTCGCTGGGATCTTGGACGTTGCAAGTATTTGTATTGCATTACAGAGTTTTGATATTTTTTTTTTTAACCATTGAAAATAGTTTTGATACTCGTTTGATATAACGCTGGTAACAAAAAGATAGAACCTGTTATATGGTGTTCCATATCAATGGGACGAGATTCTTATGATGATGGCAGGTTGAGCCAACACTAGGTAATATTTTGGACACATAACGATGGGGCTACTATGGTGGAGATGTTTGCGTGTTATCAAATATTATTTTTTAAAAAATTATCATAAAACATATATTTCAATTTGATCCCAATCACAAAATATTCTTGACTCATCAAAAGAATAAATAAATTTTTTTAAAATACATGTTAAATAATATAATGACTAAAAACATTATACTTAATATATATATATATATACACACTTCATTATCGGAAGAAGAATTATTTATCATTTGATCTTTGTCACCTTCATGGCCGATTGCCGATTTGTTGGAAGTACAGAATTTTTCTTCATGTAATCGAAGTATTGTAGCCTTTTATATTTCTTCGACTTTCTAATCAAATTTATACCAAAAATGATGAGGGCCTTATCTCTGAAACGTGATGGATACAACCCTATAAACGAATTCCTGTACTGCGATAATAGCAGCGTGTCGTAAATACTCTCTGATCAGCTTATCTTTTGTGTTATTGATTGACTATCCATGAAATCTAAGTTCAAAACCGGAGCACATACCAATTCCGACGCTGAATGGGAAAGTAAGTAATGAGGAAGAGAATATATACATTGCTAGTAGTTGATTGTTCTTCAAGTGCCAAAACTTCATTCGAGCTTGGAAAGCACTTTCTTGCACCAGATTGAACCTCTGCTTTTGCAGAAGTCCAAAGAGAAAAAAGCGAGAATCCGTGTCGAGAATCCGTCGCAAGCTTGACACGAACCCTGCAAATATGTACATCAAGGACGCGATGCATCATCCATAACAAGAACTGCAAGGATAACCCTTTCCTGCAGAGTTTGTCTATTGAATCTTCATTTTCTTGAACCTGTGCATAAAGGCCTCAAGAGTCATCTGAATCTTAGTTCTTCCAGACTCTCTCGCGGCAAGAGATGCTACTTGCAAGCTTTGGATTCCGCGACCCAAATTAGCAATCAAGGGTGCGGTAGGAAGGGATTCGATAGCACATTCAATCCCATCTCCATATACCAGTAAACCCGCGCAAGTAGCCATGCTGCATCCAAAGGTCGCCAGGGGCATGCCAACCGGTTTAACACGCCGATTCCTCATGATCTCATAAAATGCTGTTTTCATGGCTGAAAAACTCGTTTTCTCCACCGATGCTAAAACGCTATGAGTGACAGCACGGATCTTCTCTGCGGAAGTGGCTGCTTTGATAGTGGATACTTTTGCTCCAGACGTTGCCAACACTGGAGACACCACTTTCATTGATCCAAGGATCTTGCTCAGTGCAATGGCAGTCGTCTTATGTGTTTGTGTCACAAGGATCTTCAAAGCCGCCGGAACATTCATTGTAGCAATTTTGAAGACAGTTGATACAGGAACTTTTGAGAGGGAGGAAGCTCCCAGAATAGCTGTAGCACCTGCACCAACAGCCACTACAGGTTTGTCACTCAATAACCGCTTCTTTTCTCCATCCTTGAGAGCTTTTGTATGAAGTTCGTGGCTCACAACTAGTTCCTCAAGCAATTTTGAAGACAGTTGATACAGGAACTTTTGAGAGGGAGGAAGCTCCCAGAATAGCTGTAGCACCTGCACCAACAGCCACTACAGGTTTGTCACTCAATAACCGCTTCTTTTCTCCATCCTTGAGAGCTTTTGTATGAAGTTCGTGGCTCACAACTAGTTCCTCAAGCAATTTTGAAGACAGTTGATACAGGAACTTTTGAGAGGGAGGAAGCTCCCAGAATAGCTGTAGCACCTGCACCAACAGCCACTACAGGTTTGTCACTCAATAACCGCTTCTTTTCTCCATCCTTGAGAGCTTTTGTATGAAGTTCGTGGCTCACAACTAGTTCCTCAACTTCCTTTCTCACTTCAAGAGGAACAGGGGTGTTCCAGTGTTTCCTAAGATCTGCCAAGCAACTAGCATCCACGACTGCGACTATCGTATCATATTTCTTAGTCTGACTGCGAATAGCTTGTGCGAGTAGACAATGGGACTTTTCCTCTCTGGAAAGCTCATCAAATTCAATCTTGTCCGACCTGTGATTTCCCATCTTATGCAACGGACGCCGGCCAACGTTGTTCAAAGCAATCCTCAACCCTTCAACTGCAATTTGGAAGGTATACACTTCAGATAAGACGTGTGAATCCACATCTTCTCCTCTTTCGATATCAAGAAGCATTTTCTGAGCATACACCAGTGCACGGCCCAAGGAGGGAATATCGGAGAAAAAATCTTGTAGATCCAAGAGCAGAGGATAAACCGCTTGTGCAAACGGCGGAGGCTGATAGTTGCACCTTGGCTCAGTACTATTTGTCTGAGACTCAACATGTAAATCAGGAGCAGCAACATTTGTTAATGACGAAGATAAGGATGCAGATACAGCTTTGAACATCTCCGATGGAACATTATTTCTTACTAACAGCCTCCTCGAACTGGAATTAACTGAAGAAGCCGGACTAAGTTTCGGAGGAACCAAATTATTCCAATCCAATGCTAGCCCTCCAAACATATTGTCACCTTCAGCTAAAATGCCACCTCTCTCTTCAATAGGCTTAACCACAGACGGAGATTCAAGAACGAAGAAGGAAGATCCTACCTCCTCTGCCGTCTTCTTAGCAGCAAAAAAATGCCCATAAAATCCAACCCCGAATATCTCTTTCAAAACCAAATTCCCGGCAATATCATCATAACTCTCCTTGTTCACCTTATCAAGAAGACATCTCACCATAACCCCGAAAGCCGACGTAGGAACAAACCTATCTGTCCTCTCGCCACTCTCCAACTCCTCCAACCGGCATTGCCCTTCCAACACCGAATCACTACCCAACTGAGCTAATACAACATCCGGTTTCACTTCCCTGATCAGACTCTCCACATTCCTCGCCGATCTCTCAGACAAATTCTGAGCACAAACGAAGTACACTACAGCTCCAGTTTCCGGCTCAGGAACCGCAAACACGAACTGCTTCGTGTTCTCGGGTACATCAAGCTTCTTGACTAACCGATCGGATATTACCAAATCATTGGCTTTGAGGGACGAGAATGGCCACCGATCCCACAAGCGATCCAAGAACAACAAGCCCATTGAAACAGAAGCATCAATTCACCCCAAGAATACTCTACTTTTCACATCACAAGCAAAACCCTAGATTTATCCCCCAAATACAAAACCACAGCATCGATCAAATTGATCTCCCCAAACTTGCAGGATCGAAATACTCACTGGGAATTCACTGTATCGATTTTTGGGTACACAGAAATAGGACTTGATCACTGATTTGGGGGAAAATGAGAAACCTGGCCGATTAGGGTTTTATCAGAATTCCCAAAATTCCAAGCAATGGATTGATCGAAGAGATCGTAACTGTGGAGAGAATTAAAAAGCAGCCATGAAAGATTTGCGATTTGAGGTGAATTGAGGAATTTGTAAGAGTACCTTTTGATGATCTTTAATCAAGAAATTAGGGTTTTGATTGGGTGATGAAAAGCGAAGTGATCGGCGGCGGTCAACGCAACTTGTGTTTGAGTCGGTGATTTACCTGGTTGTAAGTTTAACCTGCTTTACTGGTTTTTCTTTGTTACCGGAAGTTGTAATTTTTTTAATTTTTTTATAATATGACAAATTTAACCATATTTTATTAGGTACGTTTTTCTCATGTAGTCTATGCTCCGATAAACTATGAAGTATCAATCATGTGTTCAAGATAATGGGTTACATAGCGATCATTGAGTATGGATCAGAAACGATGTTAGAATACCAAATATGAAAAGACTGACTATATCCATCTAGTCGACCTTATATGATGGGATAAAAGTTTTGTTTATTGATGTTTTGCAAAAACTTTGTTGGCGGGGATAATCTATCTACTATGGAGATGCATTTTTACATTCAAAGAAGAGCAGTTACTGCATCACGATCTACACAACAATTATTACTACCCAGGTGCTCAGATCATAGAAAAATCGAGAACGAAAAATAAGAACAGGAATTTGTTGGAGGAATACGAATATCAACCATCAAAGGGATCAGCGGTGCGGTGTGTATACAACTAGTATAATACGATGCCATGCTCATACAACATAGTAGATTTTCATCACCAAAAGGCTCAATGCAATCCTTCAAAAGCATTCAGAATTTTGACAAACCAAAAGATCATTGGCCAATGATGCTCATATAGTGATCAGACAAGTTCCGGCAGCAATTACAGGAGAAGATTATCGACAGTAGGACACATTCTTTACATCTCAGGCGGTGAAGGAGCAGAAGCCTTCAGCAAGGGTTGCAGCGCCTTCACAACGATGCTCATGTTTGGCCTGAACTCAGCTTCGTATTGCACACAGAGGGCAGCGACGGCTGCAAGCTGCATTGCATAATGGTCGCTTAGCGTAAAACTGGGAGTAGGAACTTCGATGTGGAAGAGAGAAAGAGAGACCAACCTTCGCAACTCCTTTCACAGGGTAATCCTTTAACTTGGGATCCACACATTGCTTGACCTTGTCTTCGCTTAGCCTAGGAGTCGCCTGTCATTTCCAAACATTTTCGCTAGAAATGAGATCTGGTGATGCAGCAAAAATGCAATTACTGGGCAACGACCAGCGAAAAAATGGAGGAGGGCAGAGCTGCTCTCTTACCCATGTAACAAGACTCTGCTGACCACGAGGCATGGTATGATCCACTGGTTTGCGGCCAGTCAGCAGCTCCAGCAGAACCACGCCAAAACTATACACGTCACTTTTCTGTGTCAACTGTCCAGTCATTGCGTACCTATATTCAACCAATCATGTACATGAGAGATTTGTTGAAACACTGATACGAGACATAGCCTCACCAAGAACGGAAACTGTATTAAGTAGTAGAGCTAATGATAATCCAATCCGCCTTGAAAAGGAAGGAAAGCAACGGACGACCGACATGAAAACACAAAGCAAAGGGAAAAAATAACGGACATCGAAAAGCTCAAACTGTACAAGGATGCAGAGAAATGGAAAGAGATCAATGAAACAGTATATATAAAACTCACTCACAACAGACATATCACAGAAAATAGACATGAGTACACAAAGCAAAGGGAAAAAATAACGGACATTGAAAAGCTCAAACTGTACAAGGATGAAGAGACATGGAAAGAGATCAATGAAACAGAATATATAAAACTCACTCTGGTGCATGATAACCAAAGGTTCCCAGCACACGTGTAGAATGAAGCCGAGCAGCCATATCAGGGGCTTGATTTGAAAGGTTAAAATCGGCAATTTTAGACATCAAATCCTCAAAGAGCAGTACATTACTTGATCTAATATCTCTATGGATAATAGAGGGCTGAACTTTCTCATGTAGATACTCAAGTCCCTTAGCAGCGTCAACAGCAATCCTCACTCGTTGCATCCAGTCGAGCGTAGGACCTGGTTGTGCACCAGGAACACCTTTTCTACCTGCATCAAACAATTGGAAACTATCATAGATTGTGAAGCAAACATGTACACGTCATGTCTTCAAACCTCTCCATTCAGCATGCATACCATGCAAAATGTCATGCAGCGATCCCATTGTGGCAAATTCATAAGCCAATACCCGCATATTTCCCTCCACACAGTAGCCTTGCAGCTCAACAAAGTTTTCATGTTTCAGCCGGGAAACCATGGAAACCTGGATTAAAAAAGAGATTAATTAAGAATTAATGATGCCAACGAGGCGGATCATTGTTCACACAATCTATTCCTTCTTGAAGTGAAACCTGAGTCAGGAAATCATCATTTGATTCAGAGTCTGATGACGCATCAAGCTTTTTGATGGCTACTGCTTTCTCATCGTCCAACATTGCATAGTAAACCCTACAAGATGAGCCCTCGCCAATCAATGCTTTTGATCCAAAATTATCAGTTTTGTCTCTCAGTTCTTCTAGAGATAATGCAGGCACTTCAATTGGAAGAGCTGGTTTTGGCACTTCATTCTTCCCGGGTATTGGCCGCCTTGCGCCATTTTGGGCACCTGCAATGTGCAGCATTTCAGGGGGGAAAAAGATGTAAGAGCCAACAAAGAGGGAAACACATGGCAAGAAAAAACATAAGCCCACTACAGGAACAAGAAAGCAACAAGCAATCCCATGATGGCGAGATAAGTACAATACTCCCACATGCAACACGATAATGTAGGCATAGGTATGGATAGAGGAACTTACTGTCATAATTGTTCCTTGGACTTAGGAGCTCATTCTCTGGTGGGTACTCGTGTTCCACTTGACGAGTGCAACAGAGCCACCTACGCATCCTGGGCTGCCGCCTCAAATATTAGTTTTCTTGGCTGCGTGCAGGATTCAAACCTACAAGCAGGACACTGTGTGTATGGGCCTGGAATTCATATTCATAATTTTCAAAGTGATTTATAAGTGGTAATATCAAAAGCGAACATTACACTTCAAAGAAATTGCCAGAGGGCAACTATAACCAATTAATCATATCCGTATTGAAGAAATCACGAGAGGTTAAACTAACCTTAGATATTAGTATATCATTATAAACATCCAAGTAAAATGCTTACCTCCTTGCTAAAAACAAAAAGCAAAAGCACCACAATCGATATTCAACTATGGGACAAAAACAGATGCATCACATTGAAGTTGAACAGCACCAAACCGAAGACTAAGATAGACAGTTCACCATGCTATCTCATCCTCATGGCAACTAAACCTCTACGGAATTCATCATATGCTATAGTGAGATGTGACTTGAGTTCCTCGTTGGTAATTTAAGACTCTAATACAAGATCTACAACACGTTGAACTCTCTTCCCTCCGCAAGCTATCTCTCGTGACATGGTTCTCCAAAGTTCATATCACAAGAAAAAATAATGTGATCGTATCCATCCATTCAAGGGTCATACAAAACCATCATAGATCTACATTGATAACCTCCCAAATCAAAATCGATACATATCGAGCAGTTACCTCCTGCACCGATCAAACCGACCACATTTCGCATCACAGCCACAGCTCACCACACCAAAGCCAAAATCAATACTCAATAATAATCAATTAATGGTCACATTGATGATGAAACAATCAACCGCATTGCGACATCCGAGACATCATCCACCAATGTCGACAAATCACGATCACAAACAAATCCAAAACAACCACAACCAAATCCAGACATCAATCATCTAACAGTTCAATCGCGTACACATTCATCAACCGAATCCGGCGCCATTCACAAATCAAGATTCAAATGCAAACAACTCGATAGAGAAAAGAGAAAACGAGAATCGAATCGAGTCGTGTGATTGGATTTACCTGGTGAGGCGCAGGCGCCAGGGAGATGAGATGAGATTAATGGGAGGAAATGGCGAGGGTTTGTTTCTCTTTGTTTTGGTTGTTTTGATTTGTTTTGATTTGGGAGAGACAGAGAGAAGGGGGAATGGAGAGGTAACAGACAGAGTGGCAACGGAAAGAGTCGCTCCTACGACTCCGCGGCGGAAAGGCCCGCGTGCGTGACAGTTGATTTTCCACTGTATCCAACTCTGTCGGTCTCCTGGAGCAAAAATAAAAATAACTATTGCTATAATTTCATTAAAAAAAATGATTTTAATATTAATTATATAATTATAATTTTAATATTTGATTATATTTTAGAATAAAATGGGATTAATTTAAATTTATTTATGTATTTATTGATCAATTAATCCACTTTAATCATAAATAATTGAAAAAAATAAGCAAAATGTTGACGTGACAACTGTATCAATATTTACATTTACATTTATATATGGTGTCAAATTGAAAAATTAAATTTAACTCAATTCTATTTTGACATCATTTTTATCTAATGTTTGAAATCCTATTTTTATAATTTGATGTCGAATTATAATTATACCATCAAATATAACTCATAATTGGACTTGCTCTTAAAAAACATAATTGGATCATTGAAGGTTTGTCGAAGTAAATTTTTACCCATATAATTAGATAATCAAATATCGTTTTATATAATTTTATCGTAAAATTTTAATAATAATGTAGGTCATGTACTTTCACGCAACATAAACTATAAAACGATCAAACATCATGGGATATTCGAGTGGAGGTCATCAAAATATGAATAGAGTATGTTTTATCTAACGAAGGAGAGAAAATATGCAAAGGAGATTACATCAGTTTACACAATCAGTCTTTTATGCAAAGAAGAAAATATGGCAATGGGTCAGGTTCGGTTCCAATAATACAATATTCAAATGCGAATCCAAAACAATCAAATTCTGAGCTCTATTTGAATCTGATCGAATTTTAAAACCTTAAACTCAAACTCGACCCGATCGAGAATATCCATGAGTTATTCATACCCGATAATTTGTGGGTTTATTGGGTTCGGGTTCCCCAAATCGGTATCCGAACATTTATATATTTTTCTAATTTTGCTAAAAACTTTCAATAAACTTAAAACGACAATGACTTATATTGCTTAAAGTTATATGTTGTTCGTTAATATATTTAAATAATAATGTATTTTAATATATAAATTTAATATGTACATATATTTAAAATGATAGGATTTCGGGTTTGACAATACCCATCCCTGTCCCAAACATGTTTCAAGAAATCCGGGTATTCCCAAACCCAATCAAAACAGGGTTTTTTTCGATTTGACCAGGTTCGGATTTGGATAAATCCATCGAGTTTGAGGTTAATTATCATCCCTAATTTCGCCGGACCTCCTTTTGCTACAGAACCCCGTGATTTATCATGGTGTAGATGCTCTGGTCAAAATTCTGCCTCTCTTTTGCTGTAGAAGTCGATCGGAAGTACACTTCACACTAATAACGCACAACTCGCCCACAGTAAAACATCACAAAATAACTACCATCAAGGAACTCAACCATAGTATTGATCATAAAATTGTCGCAGGAAACCGAGTTCCGACTAAAATCAGTGTTCGTTCCCTCTCGCATCGCATCTACTTTGATCTTCGCTATTGTACATGGGGTCACGATTATAGAGAATATCACTAAGCTACATAAGAATAACTTGGAGATTGCTTTCTTCACCAAAAGAGTGCTCCGGCTACAATCCCTCTGACTCATTTCGTGTATGGGACCTGCCAATCAGCGGAAAAATTCAGAACATTGACCACAGGAACAGCTAGTCAACAATCAAGGTTCCTCCCGCATATCTGGTATTTTCTTGGCGTGCACAGCAAGACGCACAACTCTTTCTCTTTCAAACTCCCTGTAATCTGTTCTCTCCAAGAAAGAGACCTTGTCCAGGTACTGATTCGCACTCTTCTTGTAGGCATCCAATTCATCTTCCAGTCCTTTGTTCTCTTGTTTGAATTCTCCCCAATCCTTCTTTGTCTTGTCTAGCACATTCAGCTTTTGCTTCTTTCTAATTTGTTCAAGAATGGAATCTACAGCCGATGATTGCCCAGCTGCAGTTTTCGCCTTTTCAGCTGCCTCCTTTGAATTGGAGTCAACAAGCATCTTAACTTCAATATCTTGACCTGCAAAGTCCCGTATCTCGGTGATCTGAGAAGGAACAAAGTTACATCATGATCAAAATCAAGTCACAAACCGAAATCCCTGTGTACACACCAGAATTGAACCAAGTAGCCTCCCAGTACACAAGCAAATAAAACAGCAAACAAAATTCCATTCTATCAACCCATAAAAATCTTGCAAATTATCGTCTTACCTCGACCTTTCCTTGGACCAATGGAGCACCATCTTTCACAGCTGTCAGGGCAGCGGCTGCAAGCTTCTTGGCCTTATCCCTGATTCCACTTTGTACAGCAGGATTCCTTTCCTCTCGCACATTGTCTACACGAGATTCTGACTTCTTCGGTGCCATACCCAAATACGTCATCCAACTCTATTGGGGGATGAGACAGTCAGTACTTTTAAATTGTACGTATTTAACAGATAGCCGGTAAGTCGGCTGGTGGATTGAAATCCTTACCTGTGAAGATTTTTCCTTCTTTGAAGTCCCATTGGCAGCTGAAACAGTCTTGTTTGACAACAATTTCAGCGTCTTAGTAGATACTCCTTTATTCATACTTTGCCATACCGCATCAACTCGAGCTTTTCTTTCTGATACAATTATAACAAGCAATTCTAAGTATCTAGATGAAATAACATAGACCATGAATTTATATACAATTACTACAACTAACAGTGATTTCACCCCACCTTTCTCTTCCAATTCGGCATTAGAGGAAGGAACAGGAGCAGGCGGCTGCATTGACTTATCCGCTAGCCCATCCATGTCCTGCAATACATAGGTCACATTCCAGGACAAATTTTGAACGAACTCAATTTCAAAGCAGCTTATTGTGGTAGAAACATCATAAGCAAAGTAGTGCAATCTGGTGCTGAGAACAATCTAATTGTAATGGGACTTCATCGACCGCAGCTGGAGATGAGATTTTTGAGCTCCGAGGTTAGCTATCGGAACAGAACTTAGTAAAGTTCAAGGCATAATAAGTTTGTATTTAGCATATCATTCGTACTCCACAGCACAGAACACAAATATTTATAAATTTAACAGAAAAATAATAAACACGAGTATCCTAATTCAGCCCGAGTGGTATCAAGATCAAGTAATCCATTTCACTTCCAGGTAACTGATTAGTCTACCAAAACAACAACAACTACTACTAATTTCAAATGAACCAACAAACCCTAATCTCCAATCTCGAAGCGCCCCATCAGATGAAACAGTCCAATCCGATAAATCGCAAAAAAATAGTCCAGAAAAAAGCAGAGCAAAAGGAAAACCCTAGGGCAGAAACGCCAAGATTCTCAATCAAATCAACAAACAATCGCCAAGAATCGAATACAAAATGAATTATGAATCGAGCAAGAGGACCTCAAAAATCAAGCTCCTCTGATGCAACGATTGATGACGAGGATGGATGACGTCGGAGATGGGGCGCCGACGACGACGAAGGAGGGGCGTGTGTAGGGACTGCAGCAGAACGGCGGCGAGAGAGACGGAGAACGATGGGAGGCACCTTCTGCTAGAAACCACTTCGTTTTGCGACTTTCTTTTTATTTTTCTCCCTCTTGTCCCGATGAAATGGGAACGGGTTAACACACATATTTATATATATTAATTTTTAAAAAAAATGTGTGTGTGGGTGAAGAATTAGATTGATAGGATATAAAATAAAAATAATTTAAGTTTTTATATAAAATAAATTAATATATAATAAAATATTATATTTTGAATATAACAAAATATTATAATTTAAATGGGTTGATGTAAATATTCTTTTGGAGAATGATTTCGTTTTGAGAGCTCCTAATCACCTTCTCACAATTACACCTTTCACTTTTGCTTGTGAGTATGAAAAAAAATTGTTATCATAGGAAGAATTCTTGATAAATATCTTATATATTTTTAATTATATAAAATTATTCTATTATAATTTTATTTTCATCAAGTATCATATAATCAGTTACAAGATCTCTTTCTCCAAATACAAAAATTACATCAAGAATTCAAATTCTTAAAATTAATTATTTTGAAATTCAATATTGACTTTTCTAAGATGCCGTTATCACCATGATGCATCGTCACCATCGACATTGATTGCCGAAGTTAACGTATTAATTCCCAAAAGGCTGATGTACTAATTTTCACAGATTGACATTCTCGTTTACAATCATTGCCGTGTTTTTTTATTGTCGATTTTTATCGAGGAAAATCCCATGCAAACACCTATTGCAACAAAAAAAAAAATGAAAGAAAAAACAATAATAAGAATAAAAAAACGTACTATGATAAAATCAGACATATTTTAATTTTTCGATATATTCCGAACTTCTAGTTTTCGTATATTTAAACATCATATATAATGTATTGTGAAAAATAGATGTATTATGAATTGAGAAAGATGTACTAGGAATATGATAGTTTTTTTCGGAGACATATTATTAGACTACATTAGATTTTCAAAGAGGTCATCCACCATCACTGCACCGTCGACGTATTTAGTTTTTCATTCATACGTTAATCGATTCACAAGCCTTTTCGTACTCCAGCCGAACACCAACGTGTATATATATAATTGGAGTGCAAGGAAACGGATCAGACAATACACATTAGATTATAGGACATGACGAATGGTGAAAAGGGAACTTCTGCTTACTTCGTTACTCGTGCCTGAAATTGAATCAACCGAAATCCATTTAAGAAACTCAGAGTCAATGAACAGGGAAAATCCATCCACAACCCATATATCTGAAAATATATTACCAATCAATCTAGCTAAATCTCATTCACAATTAATAAACCGAAGATCAATCACGTTTATTAAAACAAAAACATAAATAGATACAATTAATCCACAAAAATCAACTGAATTCGATGTCCCTAAATCAATGAAATCAACTCATAGGCATAAATAACATAAACAAAACTCTCACCCTGATGAGATCGAATAAGAGGGGCAAAGCGTTCACGGATCGGGATCAAGAAAAGCGGCAACAAATACATCAAACAAATCCGCCAAAAAAGAAAAAAAAAAAAAATAACAACATCGTCGTCGTCGTCGTCGTCAAATCCTTCGATGATGTTGTGAATAGGGAGTATGGTTGGAAACGGCGTGATGTCATGGCGACGACGACTGCAGCGGCAGCCATTGCGGTTGTGTAATGAATTATGTGAGACTACCGGTGACAGTTAGTGACTATTTCATCTATTCCTTTCGTCTTTTTTTTTTTTTGAAAGCGGTATTTTTTTGATAAAAGAAAATCAGAAGTGATTTTGCAAATTAGAAAAACTGGATTAGATTTTCAAAAGAAATGTTAATAGGATACTTCCATGAAAAATAAATAAAAGGAGTGATATTTATCTGTAATTTTGTTGTCAAGTGTAGCTGCGGATAATTTTTTCTTTTATCATATTAATTGCTCAAATCTAATCTAATTTTAGAAAAATCTCTAAATTTTTTATAATCCCAATTAAGTCCTCTAAACCTTGATTTGTGAATAAGATAATCCATCATTCAAAAAAAAGTATTAATTCTTACCGAATTCGACATGATATTCTCACCAAAAACCCTATTTAATAATAAAAATAAGTTATGTTCTAATTTACATGTATCGTGGATAAAAATAAAATAAAATCGTTATGATATCGATATCAAAACAAGCTTTAAAAAAAATCTATATTTGATATTTTAAAAAAAAATTAGCTGAATCTTAAAACAACATCCGTTAAAAAAATGACGGATGAAAATCTATAAATATAGACTAACTTGGCCCCAAAGTGATGTTTTAGAGGACTTATTTGATATTTCTAAAGAATTGATGGATCTTGTTGATGGTTGAAATTATAAATATTTAAGAAATTTTTTTGAAATTAAGTTAGATTTTGGAGAGTAATAGATTTTGAAATTAAGATCTAATCACAAATAAATTTATTTCTGACTAACCACAAATCCGCTAAACCCTTAACAATTTGTTTTCCTTTTGTAACTTTCCTATCTTCAAAATAAACTTGAAAATCTTTTACTATTCCATGGATTTCTTCATTTTTACAACGATATATTCTCTTCGTCTCATGAAGAATGCAATACTTTGATTTGGAGTGCAAATTTATGTTTGTATTGAATTTTATGTAAATGAGTTATTTGTCTTTTTGGTTTTGTAAGAGAAGGAAGTGAGGGGGAAAAAAGCGAAGAAAAAAGAATTAGGTAAATAAATATGATATAAAATAAAAAATATAAATGTTTTGATAATTTTGTTGAAAAAAAATTTGAAATATGAAAATGCTGCTTTTTTTGTAGGACAGTCAAAATAGACAAATGTTACATTGGAACGGAAAATATAATTTCAGAGATATTTTTGTTTTTATTTTTAAGATATCATAGAATTTTTTTTGTCTCAAGATTAAACTTCATATCTTAATTTATTATTAATATTTCATAATAATTTTATAAAAAATAATGTTGGATTGTAACAACTCAAACTTTAGTTGTTAAAAAAATATAAAATGGAGGGAGTACTTGTTTTAAATTAAGATTACTTGTGCTATCTATGAGGGGAAATTTCATGATTGGTGTTCATAGTTTATGTTGAATTTTACAATATTTCTAAAAGCATCTTTGACCTCTCAATAAATAAAATTAATATATGAGATTATTATAAAAAGTTTCTAAGAAGTGTTTAGATAAGAGCATCTCCAATGGTATATATTAAATTTGCTATTGTTTTTAACAAAAAAAATTATAATGAATAATATCAAGGAATAATTTCAAAGAATCTATATTTTAGATTGAAAAATAAATTTACTAAAAAAGAAAAATTATTATGTAATTATCAATTTCTATTCTGGATTTATCTTTACTCTAATATCAATATGTTAAAATATACCAATCAAAATATGTGAGATGTTAAAAAATGACCATATCATTTTTGTTGTCAAATTTGATACTTCCTCCCGTCTCATGAATTTTGTAATGTTTTGACTTTACAGACATGTCGATGAAAAGTTTGTTTATGTAATAATATTTTTTGTTAATTTATTGTTAAACATCAATGACGGTATAAATTACGTATTTCAACTTAATATATGTTATCAGATAATCAAATGTGATTTGATATATATATAATATAAAAATGGAAAGGATATATCTTACCTGAAAACTTGACGAAACTCTGATATTACGACTTTGTCTAGTCCAGGACATCATCTTGTCATACCCATACCTCAAACATAACGAAATTTCTAATCCCCCAAAAGTCCAACCCACCTATTTTGACCTCTCTCCCTCCCCCCCAAATATTCAACCCCTCTCCTCTCCTCCCCCTTCTCCTCATCACTTCCCATTATTTTTCCGATGATTCCCAACAAACTCCAACAATCCCGTTGACCAATCAATCAAGCTCTCGCAAATCTCGAGGTCAGGTCCGATGCAGTTGCCGTCACCGGAGACGATCATCGTATCGGCGACGGAGTATCTGTTGCCGTCGTGGTGGGAGGTCGAGGTCACCGTCTCCGCCGCGGTTTTCCTCATCGCCGCGTACTGGTACTTCACCGCCTTCGTCGCAAGGGACGGAGGCGGCGCAGGAGGGGACGGTGATGGTGATGGTTTCGGTGGGGATGGGATTGGTTCGGCGGATGATGATAGAGATAAGGTGTGGATGGATTGATTGATTGTAGGTTTGATTGGTGTTTCTAATTGTGGTGATTTGTTGATTTATGAGGTTGATCAATGGTATGTGTTACAAAAATGATAGCGATATTCGGTTTTTTTGTAGTAGTTCGGACACTCCGTGATCGGTGTTACTATTTGGTGTTACTAATTCTGATGATTGGATCATATTAGAAAAATGATAGCGACGGGCATTTTTGTGTAGGCATTTGAAAACTCTCCTATGATCAGTGTTATTATTCATTGGTCATTGTATTACATTAGAAAAATGCTAGGGAGAGTTGCTTTTGGTGAAGTCGTTTGGGAAGTCTCCTTATGATCAGTTGATTTATCATGGGACCCACGTGATTCGATGACATGTTTCAGAGAGAGAGAGAGAGAGAGAGAGAGAGAGACTGTGTGTATCATTCCTTATATACTGGAGTACTATGCGGCAAGTGTACGTTTATCTTGTGCTTTTGGTAGAGTTAGTTACCAAGAATGATCATTTCCTCAATAAGTTTTGAGTTCTATGACCCTCACTTGTTTGGCAGTTTGGTATGCGATTGGTTCGTAAGTGGGAAAGAGAAGAAATTAATATTGGTGTGGGTCTTGAGATCATCAGAAATGGTGCAGTTTATGAGTTCAATGATCATTTAGGTTAGGTTCATTGAGAATTTAGATTCGATTCCATTTAGATCATACAGTATTTCCAATGGCTGGGGAATGGGAAAATTAATAGGTGAGAATTGAGAAGTATATTATGTCGTGTGTACTATTAGGTATGGACTTAGGTGGTAAGAAATTTGCAGGGTTAATTTTATTCCTCAGAAGCTTCTTGAAGTAGAGGGATTCTTTCTTTTCCTTTCTTGTCTTTGTGTGTGTTTATATCCATGTATAACTTCATCTGATAGATTTTCTGACTAAAATTGTTATCATGGATATTTTTTCTTTTATGGCAAGTGTGCATGAATTAATTCCAATTCTTATTTTGACATGCAGTTCTTTGACCTATTATGTAGATTACACAGTTGAGAAGCGATCCTCAAAGTAATTCGGCATACTTGATCAAGGTAAATGCCATTAGGTGAAAAGATGAACTGATTGTCGAGTGATATATTATCAATACTCTATACATTCGGCGTGTTTAGAAAGAAAACTAGTGTGTTCTCATTGGCATTGAATTGTCTTTGAACTTCTCAGGTTAGCCTTCTGGCAGCTAAGAATATTGTAGCTGCAAATCTTAATGGCACATCAGATCCATATGCGATAATCAAGTGTGGCATGGAGAAAAGATTCAGGTGATTTAGATTTTTCGATTCTCTTCTCACACTGTATGATGATTCTATGTTGTACAAAGTGATCTTAAAGTTAGATAAGATTGATGAAATTAGGACAGAATTCTGATTTTATCAATAACAGTCCTGGCATCTGTTGATGATAATTGTGAAATTATTTCCCAGGCTTTAGTGCTAATGAATTTGTCACTTATATTTTTCACAACTCTTGTGGATCCTCAGCTCAATGGTTCCTGGTTCAAGAAACCCGATGTGGGGGGAGGCTTTTGATTTTCCTGTTGATGAGCTTCCAGTTCAGGTAGTTCCAGGACTAACATATGCATATTTTCACATCTGAAGATTGTAAAAGCTGGAAACGTGATTGCGTACATTGTTTGAGTATCACATCAACCACGTTAACATTGAAGCTATAGCAAGAGAATGCTTAACACTTATATCTTGCATATTTTTTCCAATCTATTTGTGGGAGCTTAGCACTGTGTCTAGGAAATTGATAACTGATCAGTGCATGTCTCGCATACAATTTGAAATTTGCGTAGTTTATATGTATTCAAGGCAAATACACACTCTTATTTAGTCACATGCTATCCTTATTCGTGTATTGACTTTCTGTCTAAATGTTCATCCAGATTATTGTGACGATCTATGATTGGGATATAATCTGGAAGAGTGCAATTCTTGGCTCCGTTACGATTCCTGTGCAAAAAGAGGGTCAAACTGGTGCAATATGGTACATGCTTGATAGTCCTTCTGGGCAGGTATCATGATAATTAGGACTGAATTTTACCAAATTTTTTCAGGTAATTGTCTTTGTAAGAAGTATATGATTTGACTTGTCAGGTTTGCCTTGATATTGCAACAGTAAAGCGTCCAGTGAACTCTTCCAGGTACAGTCAGTATTGCTGCATTTAAGCATCGGCTAGGACTAGTTTGCATTGATTCAGTATGTTTTGAAAAGATTAAGATGATGGCGTCAAAGCGTATATGATTTTTAGGCAACATATGGAGACAAAGCTCTTTCATGTTTCCTTTTTCTTCCCCTCTCTCTTCCCTTGATGCTGGAGTTTGTGAAACTGTAAAGAAGATTGTAGCATCGTGACATTTTAGTTATAATAAGGACATATTATGCAAGGCAGCAAGAGTAATTCTATCTTCAGTGGCTAATTTTTTGTACTGCCAGAACCATTATATTTTATCTACCCAAGTGACTAGCTATAGTTTTTTGTTAGAGTTTCGAATGGCTATGCTGGAGCTAATGCACGTAGAAGGATTTCTTTGGACAAACAGGAGCCTACTGTTGTACACCAGAAACCTGGGCCTCTGCAAACGATGTTCAAACTACCTCTTGATGAGGTAAATGGTGTTAAGCTTCAATTTCCATAATTTTTGGGGCATATTCATTTGGGTTTGGCATTCATGAGCACTTTCAGTGTTGGTCGATTCATCGAACTAATGTTCCTGCTGCAGATTGTGATAAACAGTTATTCTTGCGCATTAGAAAGGTCCTTTTTGTATCATGGGCGTATGTATGTTTCTGCATGGCACATTTGCTTCCACTCTAATGTATTCTCTAAGCAAATGAAGGTTAGTCGGATGACCTTGTTTCTTTTCTTTTTTTTTTTTTAAGTAAAGCTTTCTTGCTGGATGCAATGTGTAACTTGTTATACATGTTGCTCTATTATCATGAATTCCAGCAGCATTCAGGAGTAGCATATTGAAAATGAAGCTCATATTTTGTACCGTTACTACAATTTTCTCCTTTTTTGTTTTTCAAGAAATTGTTTTTGGATAAGCATATGGAAAAGTGTGGATAAATGATGGGTTCTCCTATTTGCTACTTCTTTTGAGAATGGCATCATTTTCTGTAAGATTTTGTCAATATCCCTGCTGTACCTAGTGTGTAGGAGTTGGAGAGGCATGGAAGCGTTAGCTTTTGTCATTTGAATAAAATTTAGGGTATAATGCTATGTAGTCCAAGTTTAATCCATTTTCCAGATCATGAAATCTCATCCCCCTACTTTCTGTGGTAGCCCGTGTAAAGAATATCAGTATTACTACGTTTTGGCTTGTGATCATGTAGAAAGGAAAAACAACTAGTGGAGGCCGATAGAACCTAAAATGAGTTAATAAGAGGTGAAAAAGATTCATGTGGCTCACTGACCTCATGGGTTTTGGTTTTTCTTTTTGAGGGAAAATTTTAACCAATCAATGGGATTATTTCATTTTTTAAACCATTTTTAAGGGTTTGTGAGTGTGATAGTTGCTATCTGACGTCTATTTGTACAAATAAATGATGCCAACATCATTGATGCGGTTTCCTTAATTAATTTAATTTGCATTTTCAAATCGCAGGTAGTTATACCATTCGAAGATATAGATGAGGTGAATTCTTTTCTTTTCTTTCTTGTAATTGTATAATATTGCAGTTACTGATGTCCATTAGTGAGAGAGTAATTTTTTTATGGGAAGATGACATGCTTGTTTAAACAGATAAAACGTAGCCAGCATGCTCTTATCAATCCAGCAATCACAATAATTCTACGTGTGGGTGCTGGTGGTCATGGTGTACCACCTCTGGGAAGTCCCGATGGTAAGTAGTTAAGGTAAAGAAGGATCTCATTTTGCTACTGTGCTGCATGGTATGATTTTTTATATCCAGCCTGCTCTGTTGGTGGGGAGCTTAATACAAAGAACGAGGGGAAATAAGGAATGCTGTTAAAACTTTCAAAATATAGGGAGAAATAGAGAACTCTATTTAGGGCTCGACAAGTTGGTAATCTCTTTATTGCGACTTTTAGAGCATCCATTGTTGGAGTGAGTCATAATTAGATGTAGTCATGTAGAAGTGTCAGCTGAATGGTTTCCATGCATTTGTGGAACTTCTATAGCAGGTATGTTTTTTTAATAATGGAAAGTGAACACTTGCCACATTTTTATGTTGTGCCATATGTCTTCCTCAAAGGGGAAGGTCTTAAACTTGTTTTCTGAAAGTTACGCCAATAAGCCTATAATGAAGCTTCAAAGCAAGTCACTCAGCCTAACTAAGCCTATAAAGGGACCCAAATTTGACTACTAAATTTTTTTAAACTACGAGGAAGTTAAATGAGGAAAGCTTAATTACAAGTGGAGCACTGCCTAGTAGAGTGTTTTTCTCTCTCTCCTTTTTCTCCTTTTTTTTTTTTTTTTTGCTTGCTGTTGAGATAAAAATCCCATGTAATAGGATAAAGATTTGGCTTGTTTTGTTCGTCGTCGTTTCTGTTATTGCCGTTTCTTTTGCTGGGTTGAAGCTTTTGTTGTTATCTTGCCCTTCTTGTTGATGATATCTATATCATCCTCTCTGACTCTCATGCCCTCTTTATTTTCATATTTTCAGGAAGAGTTAGGTATAAATTTGCATCGTTTTGGAATAGAAACCATGCAATCAAGATGCTACAACGTGCTGCTAAGGATTTTCATGCTATGTTAGAGGCCGAAAAGAAGGTTTGTTTTTGTGCAATCAAGTATTTATCTTTTCGTGTATGATGACTTCTTTATTGATGTAGAAATAAATGTATAGTTGACATTTAGAAATTTCATCTGAACAATCTTTTGTTTCTTTGCTTCTGTTAAACTCTTCCAGTTCCTTTCCCCCACTTAAGCTACCTACTCTGTTACTTCCATGATTTATCCTGAAATATGCCTAAATGCTTGAAGGTTGTATTTCAAATGATGTACGGCTCATAAATCCAATGGATAAGTGGAGTTTTTTATTATTATTTTGCAAAAGAAGTTTTCACTTTCCAAAGTGGATGATTTTTTGGTGAAATTTTCAGTTAGGAAGACGCTTGTGTGATATGATGTGTGCGATATTTGACCTTTTCTCTAACTCGCAGGACCTTGCTCTGTCTGAACTTCGTGCACATAGTAGCTCTGTTAGATGTAGTCAGAAGCAGGATGAAGTTCTAGACAAAAATATCCCCAACAATGGGAAATCTCAGCCTTTCATCAAGGACGAAGCTCTATCTATAATACATAATGTAATTATTCAGTAAGCCTTTTCTTTCAAAGTTTAAATGCCCTTCGTTCTCATGATTTGATGCCTTGTTTATTGACAAGTTTCACTCTCTTTGTCAGGGTGTTTTCCCATGCACGGCTGAGCAATTCTTTATTTCATTATGGAGTGACGATTCTAAGTTCACAAATGTATATCGTTCAGACCGGAAAGATACCAATCTTTCGGTAGGTACCAAGCATGCTAATTACCGTTTACTAAGTGCTAGTCATTTCCTTGTTCTTTTCCTGACTATATCTTATATGCACATTCATTCCAGTTTTATCATTAGCTCACCAATGATTTCATGTGATTAAATAGCTTAAGTTGCTTTCAGTTGAACCATATGTCCTCCTACATGGCTACATATGATTATTTCTATGTAGCTGGCACATTTCTGATAAAAATCTGTTGCTCTTCGTAGGTAGGGCAATGGCATGAAGCGGAGGAATATGAGGGATTGGTTAGAGAATTAATGTTCAGGTCCATTTGCAGAAGTCCTATGTGTCCTCCAACCACTGCCATGACAGAGTGGCAGCATGTTGTTTTGTCGCCTGATAAAGGAGTATTGGTGCGATATATTCTGTCTTATTCTTATGAAGTTGAATATGTTCCTCAAGTGCCTGCTATTCATGCCATGTTTCCGGTGTCTAGGTGTTTGAAACTGTACAGCAGGCACATGATGTTCCTTTTGGCTCCTCTTTCGAGGTATGTCTGTTTCCAGATATCATATTTCTGTGGTATCCTCAAGTGACGTAATCAGTGCATTCTTTAGATCTTTATGTTAACCTGCTGTTTCGCCACTTCTAGGTCCACTGTCGATGGCACCTTGAATCTGATTCTGAGTCATCTTGTAAGCTGGGTGTAAAAGCAGGTAAGCTTTGATATCGTATATGCTCATTTTCCTGTTCTTCCTTCGAATTTTCAGACATTGATATTCTTTCGATTTTTGAACTACAATAATGGGTGACATTTCTGCTGTGGCTTGGGCGGCTCTGGCTGCTGCTTAGTTTTTTGGAACCTTCATCTTCATATTTGTTATTTCTACAGGTGCTCATTTCAAGAAATGGTGTGTGATGCAATCTAAGATCAAGGCGGGGGCTATCGATGAGGTACGTTTTGCTTCTATGCTGTGGGCTTCGTTTGTGCTTCTAAATACTGATTAAAGGGAACACATGAATTCTTCATATTTTGAATAGTTTAACCTTTCGGGTAGATGAACTAGCCTGTAAAACTTCTCATGAACTTGTGCTGGAAAGCAGACAAAGTTTTTACCACCACCAGTGTCAATGCTCGTCAAGTAAGCTACTGAAGTGGCTACAGAGTACAGACATCTTGTGCCAGATGGTGGTATCATTAATTATGAGAATCATATTGACGAAGTTCTAGGGAAATTAAGAAGGTTTAAGAGAGGGATTTTCTGCATACATCTGCTGCCGTTACTTCAATTGTATGGCTTGTTCCATCCATGATGACTTCTTGCCAATGTTCAATATCAGATGATGGCAATTGATGAAATATTGTGTACTTCTGTTTCAACTATGCAGTACAAAAGAGAGGTGACGCTGATGATAGAGGCAGCATCTTCATATATCGAGTCACGAGTTCGAACCGATCAATCTAGTATCTCTTCCTCATCTGTTGCCACATTGTAAGCTTGATATAGAGGAAATAAAGTACAGGGTTTGTTCTGTTGTTCTTTCGCTGTGTATCTTTGTTGCAGTATAGAAGTCAAGGGACGATGCAGGTCAGATTTTCCAGGAAAAGAGAAAGGAAAAGCAAATGTAGAAATAGGTCATAGGATACATATGGTATGTGTATGCAGCATTCTTTTTGCGTTCGACAGGAAAAGAAAGCAGATGGATATAGTGGAATAAGTTTATGTGTAGTCGCCCGGTCTTGACTCTGTTTAGCAGGAGTGCGATAAGTGGTGGTGTATCTTTTCCCTGTCTCCCCCAAATTTTTCTATGTAAAGATCCACGGTTGTTCCATGTTTGTAATTATAGGTTTCAAGTTCTTCATAAGTATGTTATTTTCATTGGCTGGAACTATCGTAAATGGTTTTGCATTTCATACAGGATTTTGTAGTATGAAATGGACAAACTGTTAGGCACGAACAGTTGGCCCATTGAAGCTCAATCATAATGGTTGATCAGACGGGACATAGTATGCAAGCTATTCGTGGATTTTTTTCCTTAAATTAGATTTTTTATAAATAAAATTCTCATCGCAATCAAATTAATTTTCAAAATAAGTTTTTTTCCAAAATTTAGTGAGAAGACACATTCTATGTGTTCCCATGAAAAGATGTTTTGTGTCTTTATTATGCCCAAAAATGCCGTGTCTCTTTGTTTTGGAGGCGCGGGGCAGCTTCAAGCTTGTAACAGGCGTATGGCATTTTCAGTTCACTAAGAAACCAAAAACAAACCCACACCCACATCTCCCACACCGAGACCTTTCAATGAGTCAACCGATCGAACTTTATGTTACCCAGGACAATTACAAAAGGATAGAGATGTACCGAAGATCAAGATTTAGAAGGAAAATTATCGATGCATATGGTCACAAATTGAAATTAGAGGTTTTAGACCGTATGACATTACGGATGATCAGTACTCAACTTAACGTTACATTATCATAAAAATGTACAAAACCGAAATCAATAATCGCGGAGCTCCTGCATCGTCGGCGATCAATCGCACAATCAATCAGGAAGCTTCGAACTTAGGTATGAGTTCTGAAAAAATCATTATTCATTTCTACTCTACTATGGAGGAGACCATAATAGAGTAGACCAAAGCACGGTACTGAGAGACACAATACCTAACTGGTTTTTTTACGATGATAAACTGACTTATTTAACGTTAAGTCATATATATGAGTTTCTTCAATTCATAAAGAATTGTATTTATTTCCTGGAGAACGATCTCACATCGTGGAAAACTATATGTCCAGATTGGGTGATCTTTTACATTTACAAAGATATCACCACAAATTGTTGAAAATATCAAACGATTATGACAGATGAAGTATTCAGAGAAAATCTTTAGGAGTACATAAAAGACGGAACACAACCAATATTTTTACTTCGTGGATATGAATTAATTTAAGTAAGATTTTGAAAGTTGTTGTATTATTTAATTAGGTTATGTGTTGGCTCTTATCTTATCAATGTCCTATCATCGATAAAACTATCAGTATATTTAATATATTTATAATGAATAAAAAGTATATTTATTTTAATTATATCAATGTCATTATTTATGTTATATTAATATGTCAAAGCTGTAACACAAAACTAGATCAAAATACTCTGTACATGTTTTACAGAAGTTGGTAGTTAGAAACTTAGAATAGATATTCTGACATGGATCGTAAACAAATTGTGTTTTCAGATCGATACTATTTTTCGATTCAGCTTGATCTGTCTATAAAATTAAGCCATGGACTCACCACCTTGATTCTGAATCTGAGGTACATGATCGTGGTTTTGCAAGACTCTTGACCTCAGTCTTGTTCTTCTGTTAATGAGCCAGTCTGGTTCATGAGAGACGGCATTGCAAAGTTTGGAGGAAAAAGTTGTCTAAATTACTTCAACTCATATATGGAATTACTATCATCACTTATCAATTACTCTCTCCTCAAAACTAACATAAATCGTGAAGTCGATGCAGAAGGAGACCACATTATAATTTTCACCACCAAACAAAATCCAACATCATAATATATAAATTAATTTTAAAACACTCCAGTTTAAAGAAACATATGTTATAATAATTTTTTGAATTTTTTTTATCACAAACAAAATCCGATAAATATAGGATATTCACCGTCTTATCTATTACTTACAATAGAGATACCATTTCTTAATGTCCTCGCAGTCAAGAAACCTACCTCATCTACTCATAATCTACCTATATAAGAGCATCCACATTCATTTTTTTGCCACAAAACTCTAAAAAACTCAATTGCAAAATAAGTTTTGAGAGGCTCAAAAATTGAAGAGAGTGCGATGATAATGGAAGATGAGAAAAATTGATGAGGAAGAAGGGAAACATGATTGGTGAAGATGAGGAAACTGACACGAAGACGGTAGAAATGGTTGGGAAAGATGAAAAAATTGATGATAAAAGATGTTTTTGGAGTTTTTTCGAGAATGCAAAATTGAAACAGATCAGTTTAAAATAAAGAATCTGTATATGAGATTTTTTTGATGGTTACGGATCATTTTTATTCCATCAAATTCTATTTACAGAAAAAGTTTTTAAAATGTCAAAAAAATTATAGTAACATGATGCTTTATTTTGACCAATTTAAAAAGTCCCCGTAATTCTAAGAGGAAAATTGGAGGGAGGGGACTATGAACAAAGTCCAGGACCCCAAAAAATAGCACCAAAAACAATGTACAAATAACACAACTCAACTCCATTCCCCATTCCCCATTCCCCGTTCCCCTTCTCCGCCTCACTCCCCCCGCCGCCGCGGCCGTCGCCATCGTCACCGCTCACCAACCACCACACCCCTCACCAGCACCACCACTCCCCTCTCAACCTCACATCACAACCACAAGTCATCAATCTATGGTTTCCAAAACTCCTTTTCTCACATGCAAGTTCATTGACTGACTCACTCGCTTCCATCATCGCCGATTCGGTTATGCACTCGAAGAGATCGGCGCCGTTAGAAGAGAACGGAATCGGAGGAGGAGGAGGAGGAGGAAATGGAGAGGTGCGGACGAGCGACAGGTTAGGGAGACGGCCGAAGGTGTACGGAGGGAGGAACTACTTTTATTATAATTCGATGACGACGTCGTCGACGGTGATTAGGGGGAAGAAGAAGAAGAAGTCGAAGATGAGGACGGACGCAGCGAGGATCGCGAAGATTTTGAGCTCGCCGAGGGGTGGGAGTGGGCAGACGCCGAAGAAGAGCGGGATTAATGTAATGTGGTGGATGTGGAGTTTTGATTTTCGGTAATTTGGTTGATTTGTGTTGCTTGTAGTGAATTTCGTGTTGTATGTTTTCGAGTTCTTTGTTTGTTGCATGTTCTGATTGTGGTGAAAAATGATTAGAGGGTGAGATTGTTCGACGTTGAGGACCGTTGGATTTGAAAGATGAGCAAGAGTATTGGGAACCAGCTTTTAGGATAGACATTATATGAATTTAGGGTTGCTATTGAACATGCTGCGGGAATGGACTTAGAATTTCGCGGCGGTAGAAATGTTTTTGGAAGGAGAATGCTTAGTACTAACAACCATTTCGATGTATGATAGCCCGATTAGTTGATCATACTATCCGTGTAAACAGTATGCGGTGCCTCACCGTTTAAACAATATCAAATATTCTCTTAGTGTATTGCTATTTATTGAACTTAAAGGGAAGAAGCTTAGTGTGATTGCCTCCATGTATCATTGCATTTGAAAGGTTATACTCATGTGACATTGTTCGGATTTGTGCTGAGAATCAGGGAGGTTTATCAATGGGACTGTCGGGGAGCAATGGGATGTGGAAGAGGGCCAAGGGATATTCTTCTATCTTGCTTCGGTCTGGTGGTTATGGAACATTGAGATAATCTTTAAGATAGAAGCAGCATGTATTTCAGTTTTTACAAAATTAGCAAGATCTTGTCCGTTAATACTATATTGATGTGAATTTGTTCTCTCGTATGAAAACATTGGGACAGGTAGTTTCTTTTGCTCTTATGTTGCGATAGCGACATGTCTTGAAATTTAGGGTTTTCTTCCCTTCGTATCCTTATGATGTGATTTGTTGCAGTTTTGCTTTGGTTCAATTTACTACGATTGTTTGCAGGTTTCAAGGTTTTGGTAAGGATCTCTGACTAGCTGACTTTGGTTTGCATTTGCATTGAACCTCTGGGTATTTGAAAAATGTTCTGCTAAACGCTTGCTTATTTTAGGTCTTTGAAAGCTACTAGATATGCTGTTTGCTGTTCAAGTTCTTTTCTCCCTCGGTTTTTTTTGGCGTGCTCATCTCTTACCGCTACTGTTTATTTTCAGTCTGATGCTTCCAATCTTCGCCGTTCTACCCGGAAGAGGAGGGCCTCAGTCAATCTTGAAGACTATACAGACAGTTCTGGAACTTATGTGGACTTAATGGTAAAGCTTCAAAGCTTGTGAATTGTTTAGGCGTCCCATTTGTGTCTCCTGCATTAATCTCATAGTATGACATGGTGCCCTATCTGATACTAAAGTTTCAGGTTTCGTTCTTTTCCAGAAACCTACAAGGTACCTGACCCGGAGTCGAATTGATTCCTCTGTAAATGGAAACGATCTACCACTGCCAAAACGCGAAAGACATGCTGAGTCAAACTCTATGCCTCGAAGAGAAGGGCTCCGACCACGACTTTCTCAGAAGGGTTTAAGAGAAAGACGACATCTAGGGTTTAATGATGAAGAAGGCAGCTCAGAAGAAAAGGAAGGCGGTAATGAAACTGAGAATGGGAATGATGATGTAGTACATGATATCGATGAAGGTGAGGGAGATGATGAGGGTGATGGTGAAGATGACGCGGAGGACGAAAGAGAAGAAGACGATGAAGAGGGGGAGGATGAGCAGGAGGGTAGGAGACGGTATAATCTTCGTGTTCGTACAGATATACGCCGACTGTCTAACGAGGAAGATAAGCAAAGATCAAGATCACCTCGTAGAGTCCTACGCCAGGGGATGGGCACCAAGGTGAACAGGGATATTGGGAAAGGTGGCTCTAGAGCTCATAAACGCCATCGTTTCACTAGACTTGATGATTCAGATGACTCCCTTCTTGTGGATGAGTTGGACCAAGGCCAAGTTATTCCTTGGGGACGGGGTAGCAGATCTGGACCACCCTGGCTTCTGGGAGGGTTAGATATGCACGGGGCATCAACTTGGGGACTGAATGCTGCTGCCTCTGGTTGGGGTCATCAGACTGATGCCGGTTCTTCTCTTACCACTGGGATTCAGACGGCCGGTCCAAGTTCCAAGGGTGGCGCAGATATTCAACCAGTTCAGGTTGATGAGAGTGTAAGTTTCAATGACATAGGTGGGCTTTCGGAGTATATTGATGCTTTGAAGGAGATGGTTTTCTTCCCATTGCTCTATCCAGAATTCTTTGCGAGTTACAACATAACCCCTCCTAGAGGAGTCTTGTTGTGTGGTCCACCAGGCACAGGTAAAACTCTTATAGCGCGCGCTTTAGCTTGTGCTGCTTCTAAGGCTGGGCAAAAGGTCAGTTTTTACATGCGCAAGGGAGCTGATGTTCTAAGCAAATGGGTAGGGGAGGCTGAAAGACAACTGAAACTTCTTTTTGAAGAAGCTCAGAGAAACCAACCTTCAATAATTTTTTTCGATGAGATCGACGGACTAGCACCAGTCAGGTCAAGCAAACAAGAACAAATTCACAATTCTATCGTTTCAACTTTGCTGGCTTTGATGGACGGCCTTGATTCTAGGGGTCAAGTCGTATTAATAGGGGCCACAAATAGAATTGACGCCATTGATGGAGCCTTACGTCGACCTGGTCGGTTCGATCGTGAATTTAATTTTCCTTTGCCTGGTTGTGATGCACGTGCTGAGATATTGGACATTCACACTCGGAAATGGAAGCATCCTCCATCCAAGGGATTAAAGATGGAACTAGCAGCTAGTTGTGTTGGATACTGTGGTGCTGATTTGAAAGCTCTTTGCACGGAAGCTGCTATACGGGCTTTTCGTGAAAAGTATCCTCAGGTTTATACATGTGATGACAAATTCGTAATAGATGTAGACTCTGTTACGGTCGAGAAGTATCATTTTCTTGATGCCATGTCGGCCATTACTCCAGCAGCTCAAAGAGGTTCGGTCGTGCTCTCTAGGCCATTGTCATTAGTTGTTGCTCCATGCCTCCAACACCATCTGCAGAAAGCACTGGCCCGTATAGAAGATATTTTCCCTCCCCTCACCCTTCCAGCTGAGTTGACAAAGTTGTCTATGCTTTCTTCTGGTTTGACGATTCCTCTGGTCTACAGGCCTCGGTTTTTATTGTTTGGAACTGAAGGAGTAGGGCTGGTAATTTCTTCTTGTCCTTTGTTCGATAACTGTCTTCTTATGATAGGAGTACACTGCTGATTTACTCACTTTAGTTTTACAGGATCATCTGGGGCCTGCTATTCTACATGAGCTGGAAAAGTTTTCTGTTCATTCTATTGGGCTTCCTTCTCTTCTTTCAGATCCTAGCGCTAAAACTCCTGAAGAAGCCTTGGTACATATATTTGGTGAAGCAAGGAGAACAACACCATCTGTACTTTACCTACCCCAGTTCCATCTTTGGTGGGAAAATGTGAGCATCCGTTTTTAATCTACGTGTTTGGTTGTATACATTGCGACACAGAATTGCTTTATTAGAACGTTATATGCTTGTTTGTCACCCTTTTAGTAAATACTGGAATATAATTTGGGCCCTTCTCAGTTCCGTCTTTCTGATATAATGATTGTTTCAGGCGGATGATCAGCTTAGAGCTGTCCTTGTTACCTTATTGGAAGAATTGCCATCAGACATTCCAATTATATTGCTGGGAACTTCCTCTGCTCCTGTTGCTGATTTAGATAAGGCTCATTGCATATTTCCTTCTCGCAATATGTATGTCTGCCCTCTTTAAGATGCATCAAGTTCTTTTGCCTGCATTAAATATGTTTTTGATAGCAAAAAAATTACAATCAGCTGCAGTGTTCGTGCTGCGAATGAGTTAGGTTTCATATTTCTCCACAAGATGCTCTTAACATTCTTACTGAAACTCAAAACTTTTCGTTCTTGGTGACCAATTTTCTTTTCCTGGCTCCACAGGACTGGTGTCTGTTGATTCATTTTTTTTTTCATTGTTCTGTTGTTTCAAGCTGCTGATACACATTATTGACCAAGAAGCCATTTGTTAGCCTCTCTCAGCTGGAGAGTTGGTGGAACTACTCATCTGTCGATGGAGGCCGCTAAATTTTGCGCTTTTCTATGTCCTTTGGTTGTATGACTTTTAGAAATCCGCTGTCTGAGCAATTGCAAATGTGAAGGTCCCCTCATCTGTGTTTTTTTGAGGGAAAACATTCTCCTGATTGCTTAGCTCAACCATTCTCTCTTTTCCATCATAATCTTCCTTAGCTCAGGCTTAGTTTTTCAGGCAGGATGTTCCCTTGCAAAACTGAGATACTTACGAGGATTATCTTTATTTTATATATAATATCTGTACAGCTACACTCTGGAGAAACCAACGATCGAAGAAAGGTCCAGCTTTTTTCAACGACTGATAGAAGCAGCTATGTCAGTAGTCCTGGAGGACACCACGAGAAAATCTGAGCAATCGGTACAACCTCCTGAGCTCCCCAAAGCACCTAAAGTGGCAAACGGCCCCAAGGTCTCTGAGTTGAAAGCCACGATAGAGGCAGAGCAGCATGCTCTTCGTCGGTTGCGGATGTGCTTCAGAGATGTCTGCAACCGGTATGGTTTTCCACTAATGTTTACCCATTCCCTGTCCTGGGGCTTGGGGACAAATACATGAACTTGGATAACAACTCCTTTAGTTCCTGGTGGCTAAAAATTCTTGCTGTTCATTTGCACTATTTAATTTTAATTCTTCATAAATTGGACATTGTTCTGCAGGATCCTGTATGATAAACGTTTCAGTGTGTTTCATTATCCTGTAGTGGATGAGGACGCGCCGAATTACCGCAAAATAATCCAAAAACCAATGGATGTGGCCACTATGTTACAGAATGTGGACTCGGGCCAGTATATCACTTGTTCAGCATTTCTGCAAGATGTTGACCTAATCTTAAGCAACGCCAAGGTTCGCACATAATATTCTGCCTGAAATTTTTTCCTTGATAAAATATTTCAATTCTTTATTGAATCAAAGCATATGACTATTGAGCGTCATTTGATATTTTGGGGAAAATTATCAGGCTTACAATGGCGACGATTACAATGGAGCTAGAATTGTCAGTAGAGCGCACGAGCTTGGTGATGCAGTATGTTTTTCTTGTCTTACGCCTGTCTTTCTTTAGCACTCTCTATTCCCTTCTGATAACTCTTCCTGGCTTTGCGATATCTTCTTTGCTGTAGGTCCGTGGGATGCTGTCTCAAATCGACCCTGCACTCGTCGAATTCTGCGATAAAATAGCTGCCCAAGGAGGTCCACTCGAGTTGCTAGATGATGCGGGGGTATGTGGTCTCCCTCCAGTTCCTGTTACTCACTCTGCAGCAATGACCAGGGTAAGCGCTAGACTCCGTAATGTACAGCCAGAGGTAAACCTGGATCAGACCTATGAAGCACTGAAAAGGGCGAAGAGAAATGTGGATAATGTGCATGAAGGTACCTCAACTAAAATTTCTACTTTGCATCTATTAGTCTGGCTGGTTTCGTTTTGCTGAAAACTCCTCCCCTCTTTTATTGGTTGGATAAGGTGGGTGAGGCATGTCTATGTAGATCACACTGGAAACGATGCATATAGATGCCAAATGATTTTCTTACATTAGACCTCACTATCATGACGCCTTTAACTGCATGGAAATTGGAATAGAGAAAAAAGATTCATGCGATCAATAGTTGCATGATGTATAGCCCATCATTTCGGGGCGCGCCCTGTATATTTTTCATTCTTTCTCCTGCGATTTCGTGGATTTATTTTCTGTTTTGAAGATTCAGTTCCCACAAAATCGCCTGAAGAATCACAAATGGATTGTGAGGATCAAGCACAGAAAGTGCCAGAACCCTCGGCTGCCAACCCTGACCACAATCAAGAATCTGGCGCAACTATAGATCATACCGACGACATTGGCTCTCGAGATGATCTCGTTATGTTGGATGAGGATATATCCGGCAAAGTGGAAGAAATAAAGGAGAAATTTCTGGAGTTCACCAGCGGTTATGGAATACCACAGCTTGAAAGACTCTATGTATCTGTTATTAAAGGCGTCTTCAAATCCAAACAAACCAGGAATCCTAAGTCTTCAGTTCTTCAGTTTTTGTTGGAATTTTGTCAAAACAAGGCCAACTTCTGATCTCACAGGGATTCGGTTTCGTTCTAATTATACCATCATCTGGTATTTTCTTGTACACATCGGGATTTTTTTTCACTTAATGGGAAATACTAGAGTGTTAGGCTTCTAATCTCTTTGCATTTCTGTTTGTACTGTCATTACATACTCCTTGTAGGTAGTTTAAATGAAAGTGATGGCCTTTTTCCATAGCCCATCAAATTACAGACTTCTCCGGCTGGTTTTTGCTACGGCTTGTGAACTGAAGATAGATCTATCTGAGCAAGTACGATTAGCAACACATGTTCAAGGTGCATACACGGAAGTGTATTAACCAGCTAATTATATTCATATTCGGGATGAACATATACTACAATGCCGTCAATACATGGGCTAATAGGGGCGCTACATCCAACAGGATCTTACCTAACCACAAAGTTGCCACTGAGGCTACTTCATGGTGATAGAGAAGGGCAAGCCGAAGAATGATGAGACATATACGAGACCATCTGCAGCCGCTAGCTAGGATTAAGAATCAGGATAGACTTTCATGCTTGTAGAGTATTCTATCAGAGAGCTGTTAATGACTATAAAGAGTGCTTGTTTCCCTTCTCCAACCAAAGGCGGTCTGGAACATTTTTCAACCAAGCAGAGTCAGGAAGCCTTCGCTAATCTCCATAGTCTGTCCAGAATCCGAGCAGCAGCTGATTCCCTTGCAGCACGAGGACTGCTACAAACATCTCCTTCGCTTGAATGCTCGAAATCCGCATCGTTCACTTTAACTTCTGCACGAAATCCTCCTACACATGAATAACTTGTCAATTCTTTAGTCACAAGGGATTATTGACAGCCAATCTGACCGAAACATGATTACTAAGCAATAAGATAGAGATATAAACACAATGACAGCAAGGTTTTGAATCGTAATTTTCAGTCCAATAGCACAAGAAAGATAGTGTAGCATAATCAGAATGTGGAGGAAAACAATAAATAGCAAATACTAAATTCATATTCAATGTTGGAGAAATCCGACAAGAATTTAAACTAAAACCTCCAAGATGATATGTTACCCTCTGTAGTTGATATATGGTATCTTGGCAGTATCCAGTTGTTCTGATTGCATATGCCATCCAACTCCTGCTAGGCGAAGTACAGTAAAGAATGAAGTCACGAAGAAAGCAGAATCAGTAATAGCAATTTCCTATACCGATAAATTTGCATGCCAACATGAGTGATCAAGAAGCATCCGCATCGAGATACATTCATAAGTACAACTGATTTATTTCACAGATTCTGAGAAATCAGGAGTAAAACTAATTCCACCTAAAGGGAATGGAAGGAGAAAACTGAAGATGTTTACTCACCTGACAAGAGTTTTGAAAGAAGAAACTAGCATCTGAAATTCTCTTACTTTTTTGGTCATGAGGACAACCATGGCATTCAATATATTGGGAACTCCTCTCTTCAACCGCGGCAGCATTTTTAAAGCAAGCATCATTGCAGCCTTCTATAATGGAGTCGATCTTTACAGCCAAAGCATTTTCACCGCCTGTTTCAGTAGGAGGTGGAGCACAAAAGACCCACATCAGTTTCTAAATCAGGCATAGAAATGAATTTTGAACTGAAATGCCTGTTTTAGATGTTCTTTTACAAGAAACAGGGTCGAAATATGCTGCACTTGCAATAAGTTGGCTGATGCTTGTGTCAATTAGGACGAGATGGGTTCAAGGTGGAGAATTGTGAATAAACCATATCATTAGTTGTGTGAAACTGCGACTTCGCACAATGGCTAAAGACACATTTGACAATACTTTGGCGAGAAAAGCACATAGAAGATGATTACCACTCAAGATCATCTGTATGTTGCTATTACAAACAGCAATTTCATCATCGATGTCGCGCAGCTGCTGAGACTGCAATGTGGAACAAAAATCAAATGCATCTCATGCCATCAAAAGTAGCCTTATTCACAAAATGTGAGATTCACAGGCAACACACAAAATATGAGATTGAAAAACTACCTAATTCAATAAGTCGCTAACGCTCACCCTAGACCACAAGTACTAAGCGCCTCCATACATGAAAAAGCCAAAAAATATATAAATCGGTAACAGGGGATAGAAGGCATTACCAGCATTTCTCTTTTCCTGAAAAGAACCTTCAGTGCAGTTTGTGATAGCAGACTGTCCTTTGAGGCAATAGTTGCCTGTATTTTATCTGCTTTTCTGGATCTGGAAGCATAAGCAACAACAGTTTGACCATGCACCTTTTCTTGTTCTGATGGCACAACCCTGACAACGTTCTTTTCAGAACAATTTTTCGCATCGTCATCTTCATATGGGCTTTGTAATTTGTCGAGGATCAAAACCTGCCATCAACTTAAAATATAACATAAGAACTAGCAAGACATATATAAGTAGCAAGGCACAAAACAAGCAGATATAAGTTGCCATCAATCGGATCTAATCATAAGTCAGTCAACTAAGGTCATAAATTCATTACCAACAAGAGGGATTAAATTCTTCAACAAAATATGGCAGATCACTTCGTGACCATTGTTAATTTGTAACCATGATAAGAGAGCAGGTCTGGAAAATGGACAGAAGTCATCAATCTACAAGGTGAGATAGGAAGAGACTTTACAGGAACTGGAACTGCACCAGTTGACCGGACAGGTGCACCATTATTAACTGGGACAATCATCTTGTTCAACTCAGCCACATGGTTTTCGTTAGGGAACCTTCTTTTGTTGTCATCAATAGACGAGATTACTATGGCAGACTCATCAACATCCATTTCAGCTGGCAGAATTTCTGCAGCAAAAGCATTATCCTTGGACCTTGAATTTGCTTCAGTAGAATTGACAACCTGATTGACATGATCGTTAACCAAACTGCAGCTTTTGTGAGACGCATTTCTCTTTTTATACACTATTGGTTCACGATGCTCCCCATTCTCATGAGAACCATTAACCTTTTCTGCCTTGAACGCTGTATTACAAATTTGTGTTGTGCTTGGAACTGAATCCCTGTAATTGAGAACAAGCAGCGCAATCCAATAACTGACTCATAAAAAAGGTAACGGACAGGCAAATAATGGTCCACTCAACAGTGTAGAAAAATGTGTCTGGCCGTGGAAACAGCCATAGAAACACGACTAATTTAAACATGAAATACAGGTCATCCAACAAAGCACATAGCAATTGGATATCGATAACCGAGAGTCTTGAGGCATTCCATTCCCGGCAAAGCCCATTCATTTTCTTTTCTTCTGGATCAAATGTAAAAATATGTTTTACTGATCATGCCCTATGTGCGTACAGGAAAATTCATTATCTGTCAGAACATAAGCAAACAATTGGCCAATGAAGAAATCGAATGTTGAGATAAATTTAAGATGTATGCATGTCTGAAAAAGCATCTCCATATTGGATGGACAGCATACTTATCAGGTTTGCATATCAAGTCAAAGCAATTGACTTAAATATAGCATAACTAACACAACCAATGTATCTTGAGATGCATTCCCGTAAGTCTTCATCAGTATGGTATCACTAACAAGCTTATGAAATTGATTCTGCATGGATTGGCATACTTCTTCATAATCCAGCAAAAGGGACTTCTCCATGAGATCATATGATAAAGATCACTCCATCATCAAGGCCACAACTAACATAGATTCACCCTAGCAACCAACAAGTACTTAAGTTATTGGTGGGATGCAAGAACAAATTTCCTGCATATACATACATCATTAAAAGACCTCCGAAACATGATGCTAATGCTAATGTGTGTCATCATAATCATCCTTTCTATAAGAACACCCAAAAAAAAAACATGAGACTGAAGATGAGAGCATACCTAGACAACCAGTCTGACAGAATGCGGGCATAAGGCAGCAGGTGGAAAAACTCCACAACAGGGGTTGAAATCCAAAAGCCATATTCATTTCTCATTAGTAGGGGACCTTTCAGGCTGATAGGAACATGAACAAGATCACAAAGTGCAATTTGCATGCAGCTACAATCAATACCATATGCTCTAATCATCAAATTAAGCATCAAGCAAGTTTCTATTATATGGATACTACAAAAATTAGCAACTCAGAACATTTTGTACCTACAATTTTTACAGCTAAAATTTGTTTTATGTGCTCTCAGTCTCACTAAGGTTTTCCCCAGTCCTTGTTCGTTTACTAGATATACTTTTTGACAAACCTGATGGTTAAGTGATAAGGAACACATCATAGAAAAGACTTTTAATATCAATGAGAAGGAAAACAAAAGGAAATCATGAAGAAACCTTTTCATAACATCTGCTATTGAAAGCATCTCGATGTTTTCGACGGGCTGTGTTAACTGCAAGATGTAAAGACAAGTGGCTGCATTCTCTTTGCTCAAAGAGTAAGTAATATGGTGTTCCAGGATGCTGATATTACTTTGAGTTGAACCTGCAGTTATCCAAGAATGATAACACTAAGTGAAGCCACTATCAAGCAGTATCCAATAACAGATACAGGATCGGGATACACAGAAAACAGAATTACATAGCTGTATAGAGTTAAGGTCCGTAAGGAGCAGTAGATGAAGAAGTTATTGTGAATAGCATCAAAATGACTCACCTGTACCGCATACACTAGTCACAGCTGCTAATGCAATTTGTTGAAGAGCAGCTCCATCAGTGGTTTGATTTGGTTTAAGCGGCCTTCTGATGAGCCGTCGCTTTCCAGATATGGAGTCTGAAGAATTCCCTGAACTCTGACTAGGGGCATCAACTTCCTTCTCGATAAGAGACCATACACCCTGGGTGATGCTGCTGTACTGTAGAAGGCACTTCTCTCTCCGTGAATCGACTAAGAAAACAGCAACTTTAGTAACCGGTCGCCCCTCTGTCACAGGAATATCCTTTGATGCATCGAGACTTCTTGCTATGTTGCAAGCATCCATCATCTTCTCCTCTGTCATTGAAAGTTTCTTGTCCAGGATGTCCAAATCATTGTAATTGGCACCACGCATGAGCTTCATATACGACAGTAAGCTGGATTTGAATATCACAGACAGTTTGCAAAAAGAGTCGAATTCCAGGAATTCTAGTAGTGGATCCCACTTTCGGTGATAGTAGTTATACAGCAGCACAACTGAATGCATCTGTATCATGAAAGGATATCCAAATAAATGACAAAGCACAGTTAATTGAAAGAAAACTTGAAAGAAATTTCCCAGGCACGATTTTGGTTGACTCCGTTCCAACAGAACTTTACATATATGACATGTGAGACATCTAATAGATGTTACAGTTTTACTAAATAAGGGAATCAAACACCTCACTGGTAATTCCTTTATCCCAAAAAAAAAAGAAAAAAGAAAATAAAAACAACTAAGCAACCTCTGTATATGGACTACTTACCAAAGTAAAATACTAACGAAATCATTTCTGTGCAATTACTAGGATATACCTAATGATCTAGTCTAGGGTTTCAGCAAATCGTTTAGACGTGCAAAATCAACCGATAAGGGAGCGAGTTTCCAAAATACTGTACAAAAGTCACCGTCCTAACATTATAATGCTCTAGCCTCTAGACAATACCCGTATTTCTCCGCAAGATTTACTCGTTACAAACCCTAGACAAACAATTTCCACAAAAAACACTCCAATCCCTCAACCAAGTCCAAATCGCCACAACAAAACCACAAAACACATCAACAACTCTTCCTAACTCAAACACAACACCTCAACAACTCCACGCACAGATCAAAACTCTCGAAACCACCTGCTTCGCGACCGCCTCCTCCTGTGAAGCCGGCGGGTTCTCCGCCACGGAAACCTTTGCCGGAAGCAAGGGATCGACAAGCAAGTCGATCAAGGCCCGCACCGTGTCCTCCGTGGGCCCCACCTCGACCCGATCTCCCTCCATTTTCCTGCCAACACCAAAAATTAGGGTTTTCATCACCAAAAATAGAAACAGACAAACAAGAATCCTAAAGCAACAAAACGACAATGTGACGAAGAAGAAATCGGGATCGACGGCGCTGCTCACCTCTGGTGGCGCTTGAGGGGACGGCGGCGCGTGAGTGGTGTTGAGGGGTGGAGGAGAGAGTGGAGTGGAGTGGAGAGACGGTTTGTGTGCTTTTTTCGATAGGGGAAAAGTGGGCCCGTTTCTGGGAATGACGAAAGGCGCGCGAGTTGTTTTGGCTTGCTTTTCTGCTGATTTTTCTTGGATTGGTCTCTCATTTACTACTCATTTGACTCTTTGAGTCACTTCACTTCTTTCTAACCCAATGTAGACTGTATAATTACGTGAAATTCTTATTTAATATGAATCATAATATAAATTGTGTATTTTTTTAATGTTGAGAAAAATACATATAGTGTCATTGTTTGATATAGAAAAAATCAAATTATTCAAAATGTCGATGAAATAATGTATATCATATAAGTTTCACAAATTTTATGAGGCCGGACCAAGTGAGTGTTACAGAGAGTGGTTAAAATATTAGCACTATCTCTATGGTTGTCATAAAAGATTCATGCAACAACCACGGTAACGGCAAAAGATACTAAATCGTCATAAAAACACTATGATTGATAGCAAAACATATGCTGAGTTTACTACATACTTGCACCTGGATACAAAAGAAATTGCTGAATATTACATGACATATCTTGGACAAATGGGGAGATATCATTGTCCATAGTTCAAAGACACTTCAAGGATATGGAACAGTAGCAATATGATTATGAGCGACGGTTCCAATCCACAACTTTCCATTCACCTCACGTACTTCGCTCATAAGCTTCATCACAACACCTTTTCGATCTTCAAGAACTTGCAAAATCTCGCCATTCTCATTTAATAATGACACGACTGTGTACATTCTCATCCCCGTCCATTTGACGAGCCACTTCATTGGGAACGGTAGACGAAAGTACATGCTCCTTAACCAAGGATTATGGCTTAGGACTTCTTGTGGCGCAGTTCGACAGCAATCTATTGCCACCCAGAAATCTCCCCTTTCATTTCGTCTAACGTTGTCAGGAAATCCTGGCAAGTTGACCATGAGCTCTAATGTCCCCGACTTCCTGCCGTCTAGCCAAAGTTTCATTATCCTAAAAATGACATTTCTCGCTAGTCAAAGACGCAAGAAACCTTAATTTTAGCTCGAACCAACTGAGCTGCCATTAAGATGACGCAAAAATAAAACAAATTCTTGATTAAAAATATACCTTACCTGCAATTGGTAGTCTCAGTGAAGATGAGGAAACTATGGTCTTTTGACAGCTGAACTCCATTTGGAAATGCCAAGCCATTTAGAACAACATGAGTTTGTTTTGTTGAAGGATCATATCTGAGTAGTCTGCCAGTTGATTCTCCTTCTAGCATTATCAGAAAATGGTTCCTGCAACAATTTTAACAGATATTTCAAGTCCCTAGTTTACTACACACACTTCCATTATCGGTCCTCGTTCCTGACTCTCGATCACAATATTACGTATACAAATCCTGACGGATCATTTGTCGCGAGGTTTTTGGTTAAGCAGATCAATCATTAGAATATTATAAGGAGAATGACGCTAACATTCAACCTGCACGAAGACGATGTCGTGTATACTTACGCTCTATTGTATCTGGAACTAGTATCTGTGAAGAAGATGGACCCATTCCTGTGAATATCAAGGTCATTTGCAAACAGAATGGGCCTGCCATCCGCATCATGGGCCGTCAAAGTTGTAGCCAGCCCACCTTCAGGCCCAACAACAAGAAGCCCATAATAAGCATCAGCAATGTACAGATCTCCTGTGTCCTTGTTGAACCGCAGCCCAAGAGGCCTCCCACATAATTTCTCCACTTTCCACTGCTTCCTTGTCGTTGAATCAATTCCTCGCGCACATAATTTCTCCGACCTATGTCACAAACTTTATTCAAAACGATGCAACTATAGAGAATTTATGTTTGTGACATGACAAAGATAGATACCAATTCGGCGAGACAATCGCGAAAGTCTCCCATCCAATGATCGGGCCCATCCACCTGACAACACGACCGTCAGCCTGGCCGGTATACGGGCCTCGGCCCATGCTGTCGAACTCGATGGACTCGGGCCCAAATACCTCGTCGACAAACTCGAGCCTTCCCCGGCCCAGTCTGCTGACATTGTCTTTGGGCCAATGGTCCATGACTTGCTTGTAGGGTGCAATGCTGTGCTTGACTGGCTTGAACTCATGTCCACCAATGGGACCCATATGAAATGGGTCCATGAGGAGAAACCCTAGTGCTACAACAATGGAGACTACAAATGGGTGTTGATGCATCGTGCTCTCATTGTTTTTGAGTAGGATTTTCTTCTCCATTTTAGAAGATACGAAAAAAGGGAGAATGAATATGAAGAGGAGAATATCAATGAGAGGATTTGATGAGTTTGGGTGAATGTTAGTACAAGAGTTGGTATGTGACATGCATGGGTTGTGATGTGTATTTAAGTTGATTGTAGGTCACCACACTGACTCATGATTTTGGTACATGCCAGCAATGTTATCTCTGCTTTAACAATGACGGTTATATGTCTCGATCGAAGTTAAATTACCTGCTAAAGGACGCCCGTTAAAGGTAAGTTGTTGGTAGAGTAGCACCGATTCGATGAGTTGTAATCCCCGTTTGTATGAAAAGTACAATGATTTGATACAATCTTCATATTATCTTTGTCTCATAATTTATACAACGACATATACTTTGAGTCGTTTATGTTTGATCGTCACAGATTAAACTTCAAGAAGGAAATGCTAATTTTAGTGGCTTCGAAATGGTTACTCACGACTTGTTATGCATGATATCATGTCGATAAATGAATTCTATCAAAAATTCAAATTGATGTTAGAAAACGGACCAGGGCATGTTTTAATACATGGAGTATTATTTACGTATCCAAACTAAAGTCTATTTACACATTCCTAATCAAGGTCCGTAGGATCTCATATAATGTGAGATGGGACAGTCCATGAGTCATAAGTCATGACGAACCAACAATCAATCTTTGTTATTGGGCCGTTACCCATCCCAGGACCCAACTCAATGGGCCAATAGCCCAATAGGCCCAAGAACGTCAAAAGAACCTCGACTCAGCACACATCCTTCAGCTGAACTCAATCAAGACGGCGGTGGTGGCAGCGAAGCAAGAACTGCGTTGTCGCGTCGGTCAACGGTGGTCAACGGGCGGCGTCACGGTGTCTCCGATCATCTCCTCCACGTTCGCTTCTCTCCTCATCATTCGAAGATCGTTTCACCGGTTCGCAGCTCTTCCTTTGTTTCCATGATCGATCATTACTCCGGCTACGTTTTCTTGTTTGCGTGAATCAAATCGAATCGGAATCGAGCGCTAGGGTTTGCGATCTTAATTCTGTGAATTTCATTTTCATTGCGTCCTATCTCATTTGATATGTATATTTTGTTAGAAAATGTTATTTGATCTAGATATGATATCTATTTTTTTTTTAATTTTTAGGATTTCAGAAAGTTAGGTTTTAGAAAGTTAGATTTGATATCTTGATCGTGTATTCGTGTTTTTGTTTGTTATTTAGACAGAGTTTCTTGTTTACTGTTTGTGTTAGAATTGGAAGTGGTTATGATGCTCATGATTTTTGGGGATGCTATGGATGATTAGGTGATGTTTGTAGGCAAAGCTTGCTGAACTCTTTGTTTCGAGTTTGAGTTGGTGATCGTAGAAGAGGGATTTGTACAATCCAGTGGGATGAGAGAAAAAAGGGATAGGGTAGATAGAAAGTCGATGTGGGATAACAAACGATTGATTAGATCATTCGCAACAATTTTTCTATCTTTATCTCTGTTATGCATTGCTACATCGACATTTTATGTTATAGGGAATCACTTTTTATTCTGCGCACCAAGCAGTCTGTTTACACAGATTCCTTTTTTTTCTTTTTAGAAATTCAACTTTTTGCTATCCATCGACGACGCCAGCATCCATCTTGTTTCTCCAATAAGAGAGAATTATTCCAAGAGACCCCGACTACTTATCGCTATCCATAATGGCTATCCTTTCTTTCGTTCTCGATTCAATTAACGGTTGAGATTGTTCTCTCTCATGAACCCTAATCCAAAATTCTTCCCCTCTTTGTGGGTCGATTTTGGTGAGAACTTTGCAATTTTGGGTCATCAATCCAAAATCATCAATAATTCACTCATCAAATCCGATGGATTTCAGGTTTTTGGATTTTCTGGGGTTGCAGAGCACTAGGATTGGTGAATGGCGAGAGAGAAAGTTGACAAGTTATTTTTGAGATTTAGAAAAGGAGAGAGAAGCAAATGGTGAACCTGATGTGATGACCCCACAATCCTAAACACCAAAAAAATGAATTTCACTTTCTGATTCGTAATTTCTTTGGACATAATGTTTCACATCTCTTTTTCTAATACTTCCTGCCAAACATAATGCAACCCAAAAATCTTGTGGCCGTTTTGAATTTGTGTAAAATACCTTACTCATGGCTTTCTTTTTCACTTCTGTCCACAGCTTCTCGGCCATCCACAACACATCACCACAGACTCCCACTTTCGAGCATCCAACCATCTTGTTTGCACTTTCGGCCTTTGCTTCAACACCTCATATCAATCAACATGATGCTTCTCGGTGTATGTAATACGCTTAGGGTAAGGCTTTGCTGAGGTGACAGAGAAAAAGTGGAATAGCAAGTGTGTTTTCTCCTCCCTGAAAATAGCCAGCCTAGATTGAGATGGGGAGTGGCTTTGCAGACCCAGAACAAGATAGAGAGGTTGACTTGTAAAGGTAGAGACTCTTATAAAGAGTCTGCTGCAAGTGCTCTTAGAGCCATGCGTATAATAGGCTGTTGACTTGTAACTATGGTTTTGGTGTTGTTGGGACGAAAAGGTATTGGTGGAGTATCATGCTTCAATTTCTTTGAAGGCCATGGATGCTTTATTCACGAACCTGCAAGCTGTGTCCTCATGTATGTGTCTCAATGTAATACACAGAAAACCAGTATTCTATTGTTCCTATTGGATATCTATCTTCTATTCCGTTGTTTTAACTCATTTCTGCAACAGGTTGTTCTTTAAGCTGATGGCCGGTTCTGATGCTAAAGATGAGCTTGAATGGATGAGAAGACTGAGATCAGAAGGTGCAGTTCCTCAGTTTGAACCCGATAATTGTTGGAATGGTTGGGCTCCTCTCCATGGAGACAATTTCAGGGTTAGGGGTCCTGAATATTTTTCTACCAGGGTAAAAATTCCTGGTGGTGCGTGTCTGTTGCAGCCCTTAGGATTTGATTGGTTCAAAGGCTCTGTGAAAATCGGGGAAATATTAAACCATCCAAATAGTCGTGTTAGAAAGGTTCTGCAAGAAGAGTTTCCTGGTGATGATAAACCGTTCGTCTGGGCATTCAATTTACAAGTTCCAATCAAGGAAACTTACGCTGCTATTGCATACTTTGTGACAAGAGATCCCATTCCAGAAGGTTCTCTCATGGATCAGTTTTTGAAGGGAGATGGCACGTACAGGAAATCAAGACTGAAGCTTATTGCAAATATTGCGAAGGGGCCATGGATAGTGAGGAAAGCCGTTGGAGAACAAGCCATATGCATCCTTGGTCGTTCTCTATCATGTAAATATTTCTTAGGAGAGAACTTCTTGGAAGTAGATATTGATATTGGCTCGTCCATGGTCGCCAGTGCAATCGTTCATCTTGCTTTTGGTTACATCACAACACTAACGGTTGATTTGGCATTCCTGATAGAGAGTCAAACTGAAGCGGAACTCCCAGAGCGAATCTTAGGAGCTATTAGGTTTTCTGAGCTCAATCCATCTTCTGCTCAGCCATTTGAACAATTGCATGACCTTGGTGTGGCTAGTTTGCCATCTTCTCTTCCTTCACGATTTTGGAAGTCACTAGGGAGTAGTTTCTCCAATTTAATGCATTCTGGTGGTCAGGAAGCTGGTTCTTTGTCGAGCTCACCACGTGCTAACGGCGAGGATCACCAAGAAAGTGGGAAAATGTCAATGAACTGGTAAGTTTTTGATCACACGCTGTGTTCTTTCTGCTTTCACTATGTTACGCTTCAGCTGCTATCTTCTTGCTTTTAATCTTCAAACCTGACACCATTTAAGGAATTGCTGGAGGGTAATGCAGTGGCATGCGTTTCAATGTGGCACACCTTAATTTATGAACGCTGTGCTTATGTTCCAATTATCATGTGGCTTTTACACTTTTGTAATTGGTTCTCCTATGATCCTATAATATTGCGCATGTCGTATTACTGCCTGTACTTGTGTCCCTTCTGGTAATGTGAAAGAAGGTTAAAAAAAGGTTTCTGCCTGGAAAGCATGTTGTGCCTAGATTACATTGTGGTCATGATGGGTACAATAATCCGTTGATGATTGTTACTCATTTGGTATATTTTTTGATGAAAATGGTGCTGTTTGTCTTTTGTAGTAGTACTATCTGACTGCTCGAAGTGACTCTGATTTTTTTTATAGATCTTTGCCTGAAACTCCACTTGTGTTAGATAGAGGTCTTCTCTTTCATAGTGTTTATACTTCAACAATTGAGCCGCTGTGGAACTATTTGTCATTTGGTCTTGTGAGCTACACGTTATACCCGTGTTATTTCGTAGCTTTGTTCAGTTCTTACTTTTTAGTGCAAGCAACTCTTGTTTGTGAAACCAGCTATTTCGCTTGTTTAAAGTTTTGGGACCTGATACTCTTTTCTTTGACGGACTTCAGACTTGGTAGTTGGAACTCATCCGTGCTGCTTATTTTGTGGAGTATTTTTACTTTGTGTTGAATTGTTTGCAATTGGATTGTGGGAACATTGGCTTTCATTAAGTTTTGGTGATAATGTTATGCCTCCCGCAAATACATGGTTCTTTTACACTTTGTGGTTCTTGCACTCCTGGAATTCTCGAGTTCTGACTACTGCATGTGCTTCTACTGCAGATTTGGCTTGAACCTCTTTCATCGGGTCGGAGTGTGCAAGAACTGGTGTTTGCTCTATGACGGAACTACGCTCCTTGCTTCCTGATCATGATCAAACCTGGACTTCTACACTTGCGCTTTGCCTCGGGGCTATCAATTCTTTATGCTCAACCAGTTACCTCTATTCATTGACTGTATACCGTTAGATTGGCATAGATAAAGAACATGTCTAGAAATTGATAACGTTGGGCATTATTCGATTGTAATTACATGTTGCTTATGATATTTCCAGGTTCTCATTTTCCCTCCTGACTTCCATATTTTATCTGCCCATAGCTAATTTAACTTGTCATGACACTGAATGAAAAAATTGGTTTCAGGGATAAGTCGCCTCGGAATATGGTTTGATAGATGATGTCATACAGGCATGTTTTGATCTGGTGTAGGGGGATTATGTTGCCGAAGTCGCCTATAATACATAAAATCAAAGATTCAAAATTCACTTCTCAATGATTCGTTGGCTGATATGGGAATCCATTCCAGAATTCTGAAAAATGTGGGAATATAAGCAATTCGCGTTCCTCACCCAGATATGATCCCGTTGGAGAAGCAGAGCCTGTGATCATGTTCTAGGGATGAGGTAAAAACACGGCAAGGGTTTGATAAAATAAGAAAGTTTGATTTGTCACGTCAAACCAGGAAATCAAACTAGAGTACTAAGAGAAAACTGTTCCTGAGGTCATCGGAGCCAGAAGTCGCTGCAGCCCAACGGCCAACGATTTTCATGATAATCCAAGATTTGGTTACATAATCAATTGAAGACGATGTTCAATCAATTCAATTTCTCCAAAAATATTACACATGTATAATGAATCAAGGAAAAGTGACGTTATGCATAGCCACAACCTCATATTGAACTGTTCACTAAAGTTCGATCTTGTCTTATGTATCTGGCTGAAAGAATCAATACATTATAGTGTAATAAGGGAAAACTTATCTGCAACTCTTTTCTATGATAGTGGCAGCCATTTTGTGTAGCAAGCGAGGGATCGCATGGAAACAAGCCCAGGCCAACTCTGTCTATTCTTCTGTGACGAGCTGAATAACCAAACATGCTCTTTCTATGTCGCTATTCTTCACTGGCTCTACATCCAGCTCGTGGGAAGTCCAATGCATGCCTAGAAGACATGTCTGCAATAAATTTCATCAGAAATATGATTTGAGCAAATAAAAGAACATTTAAAAAAGTTCAAGGCATTTCTTTTTTAAATTTCCCTCATGTTTTTCACAAGTGCAACAAAACAAAGAAAAGAGGATTTTTAATCTAACACATAAAGATGTTTCTAGTGTGCCTACTGGGATTAACACATCGAGTTCACATTGCAGTCAATGTGGTCCGCATTAAGTTCATTACATGTAGAAAAACATGCATATTTATCAAATCAAAAGTTACCTTATCTAGGAAGAAGTGGTTGCCGTTCATCAGGACCCACACGGTGGCTCGCCTGGATAAGGTAATTCAGTGAATTTACATAATTTGAAGATAATAAATTGATCAGTGAAAAACTTATGAGTGTTTAAAGGAACTAAAGGGCACAAACCTCTTCATTTGCTCCGGCCGTCATCTCTATGAATGAATCATCCTTCGGCCTGAAAAGGTGGTCAAAAAGTGTTCATAAAGGGCAAACAGAAGCAAAAAACAGATGAGAGGAATGGAATTCGGAAGTATCTGACCAATCCTGATGCATATACGGAAAACTATCTAACGAACAATGACGCAATATTGACATTACATAAGTGTCCAAGAACACTCTCCATATGATGATCCCAAAACCAACCCTCTTGCTTGGTTTGTAAGGTATAACGGCTGAAACTAAATACTTACTTATGGTTAATACTTGTATCAATAAGTCCCGCTTTTCCACTTTCTTGCTCTTCCTTGGGTTTGGAAATAGGTGAAAAGAACTGTAAATGATCAAGCAAAGAATTAGTACAACAAAGATACAAAATAAAAGAAGGCATCCTTCATCAATAAGCAACAAGCGTAGTTGATTAAAGTCTGAGTTACCTGGTGCATTGAGATGACGACAATAGAAATTCCTAAAACAAAGTTCATTGTGATCATATGACCAAACAACAGTGCAGATGCTATGCCTGTGAAGATTGTGGCAACCGTTGACGAGTACTTCTTCAAAATAGTATCTGGATACCCAAAACAGAGACTAAGTTAACCAAATCTCACAACAGAATGGTGGTGAGTATTCAGAAGGAGAATTTTACTCAGAGTTGCATGACAGGAAAACTTCGAGTTTTGACTTTTACTCTTACCAGCATATTTGAAGAAAAAGGAAGACAGGATTCCTTGAGCGGCATTATTAAATATTAGAAGCATGGTAGCTCTCGAGTGTCCTTGAAAGATGTCAAAACTATTGGGACCTGAAATTGACAGCACAATCTGAAGTAGATAAATAAATCAATGAATTAACCTCATCAAGCAGAAGCAACTGTGTCTACTGTCCAATGATAATAAGGACACCAGAAGAGGCTATTAACACAATATTTAGGCCCAGTTGAGTAATACGGGACAAAACAGGTTATGTTAGCCTATGTTGGCTCATAACTCAATGTCTTTTCCACACCAAAACAGTCAACAAAAATGGAAAATTGGCAGGAAAAAACAGCATCAATAATTCACAAAAACTTGATTAAAAAAAATTCAGGGAAGACATTATTGATGTCTTCAATCAGATCAGAAGAAACAGTAATTCTGTGTTCAACTCCCAAGGAAGCAAATATACAACAGTTTTTCCACTAAACTGGATGATATAAATTGCAACAAAAAAAAAAAGGTCTACTTAGAAAGATCGCTGACATACCTTTGACAATTGCAGTTCCAACTATAGCTAAGAAGTTGAATATAGCGCCATACCCGTATAAGAATAAGTTCTGCAAAAATTATAATAGCAGTCAAACAACTGTACTGGAACTTTAGCTTAAGATAGTGTGTGAAAAGTGCAGTAAAAAAACATGCAGAAAACCACAAACCAAAGTGGAACTTAACCTTCAGCATTAATGCCTTTGAAACATTCTAGCATAATGCTGAAAGATCTTAAATTTTCGTCTATCGGGTGAAAGACATAGGTAGAATCAAAGACAAAAACAAACAAATAACGTTTGAAGAGAGACTTAAAAAGTGGAACTGATAATCTCCTTAGAAGTTACCTTATCCCTTAAAACACTTAAGCCACTAATGACATGAAAATGGCAAAAGTTCTGATTTACACAGGAGGTTCAAGAGAAGTACGGCAAAGCAAACATAACAGATAAATTACTTGAAGGTATATGCTTGTGTCATATTGGCTCTTCAAAGCATACTCATTGAAAACGGATGCCATGGATGGAACAGTAACCTGCAGAATCATATAAAGACCAAGCTCAGAGTAAAAGAATTAAGCCAGGTGAGAACAAAGTACAGCACATCTGAAAAGGATCACGATGTATTGACTTACAAAGATCAAAGTATACATGTAAGCTCCAGTTGCAACTGGAAGTCCCATGGCAGTTGAACCCTCAGGTAGAGACCGCATTTGATTTACACTGATTCCAATGAGAAGTAAAGCAAGAGCCTCCCACTACAAGAATTTTATATATTAGAATCACATGCAAATAAGAGCCTATACACGCTACTAATTTCGCGAATAACAATTGGAAGTCTGGGTCAAACTGGTAATGCTGATGCTGAACTTTTATTATAGCAATGGACTGAGGCTAACCACACTAATGTTGGTAATATCCGTTGATGGTTAACTTTTTCCCCTGCCCAAGCCTAGAGTTCTATTCCTTGCCATCAGAAATTTACAAGCCCATCACTCCCAGTCCACACCAAAAAGGGGGGAAAAAGAAGGGAAAAAGCAAAGAAAAAGAATCTAGTGTGATATCATCCTTTGACACAATGTGTTATTAAAAGTAGTACTTGAAGTTATATGGTGCTTCGTAATAGCTTACAAGTTAAACTAGAAGTATTAACTCTTAAGTCTAGCTCACATTCATGGGATAGGCATTCCCATGATCGGCCACCTTGAACTGTTTTTCCCTGCTTCCCATTGGACAGATATTGGATATCATCTTGTGTGATAAACTACATGAGTTGCTCAACTTGGTAACCGTTCATGCAATAACTATTGCTTCAAAAGGAAAAGGCCTCCTCCATTTATATGAGGACCTAGCTAAGTATAGAAAAGATCATATGGATGGTTTATCACATAACGAACCTGAATAATTGAAAATCGACGTTTCATTATAATCTTCAGTAGAACAGCAATCACTAAAATCTGCATGCTCAAGATGAATAACATAAGTGAGAGGCATAAAATAGATGACTTTCTGTAATATGCAATGGCAGTAGGCTCTACCCAGTGGTTAAGACATAATTAGTGAAGTACATAATAGGCCCAACAGAATTGGAAAGCAATTTTTATCAGCAGAGAAATCCTGCAGTTCAGGAACGAAATGTGTATGTTGAATCGATGATCATATACTTTAAACCTTAAGGTGCTGGATGTTTTGCTCAGATTAAACTTGATGAAAGGTTAAGCCTCTACCCAAAACTTAACCCAAGTCGAAAAATAGCACGACAAAATCACCAATAACAGCATGTTCAAAAAGGCATTTACCTTCAAGTTGCTCAACATCTTCACAGTGGCTGGATTGAAATATAGCTGTAGTTTATTAAAAAAAAAAAAGGAAAAAAAGGAAAACGACAAATCATAAGAAGCAGCACATGGCGATATGACAGTGTACCCAAGAACAATAGGCATGCCAAAAGTAAAAAGCATGCATCTAGAGAAAGGCATTAGTGTAAAACAATTTCAGCAGTCTCGGTGAAAGGAGACTGCTTTAAAAAAATTACAATACCCAAATACAACTACCCAAATAAGTTGTATAACCATTACCTGCATGATGAACTTCAGATAGTTATTGATGGCATATAGGAGAGCTGGAACAGCAAGAAGTACATTGCTGCGAGCTGCCTGCAGAAAGACATACGAAATGCTAATTACATGAATTCTTTAATCAAGAGTTCTTTTCAAACAACGGGTGAACTGGAAGTTTTCTAGAGTACAAGCAACTTTTATCTTTCTTTATTTTTTCTTCTTCCACCTCCCCCCATCCACAGGGGAAAAATGAAAGAAAGAAGAAGACAAAAGGGGAGAGGGGGGAACAAATGCTCAAAACTATCCGGATGAGAATCACATGTGGCGCTATGATTGCTAAAGTGCATAGCTGCAAAAATAGAAATTGTACCTGCATAAATGTAGAAACAGAAAGAAGCGGCTTCTCTCCAACTTTTTGATGCCTAGCCTACAATAGTATCAATGTCAAGCATATTTTAGGAGCATGATAGAAAAAATTAAGCACCATTATTTTAGCACACATATCAAGCAAAAGCAATGCATCAGACGGTGAGAAACTGAATATAAATGGCATGAGAACAGAATCGGCGCAGCATTATTATAAAGAGATTCGATATATTGCCAGCACAACAGTCTTTCAGAGATATAGTATCATAATCAACTGACTCATCGATAACAACACTGACTCTTCATACTCAGTGATGTGATAGAATCAAGGAAAGAGATTGGGGAAGATTGAGCTATTTTTCTTTTTCTACGGACATACTTACTCTACATGTCACAATGTAGTTCACTAGTGATGTACCTGCACCCAGCTTTCACTCCCAAACAACGTATGAATCAGAAATTAATCTCAACCAAATCCGTGTGTTTTCTATACTACTGGCCTATGGCCAAAATGCCAGTATTGAAGGCCCATGTAATCTCAGATTCATCCACCTTGCCATGTCTGTGAAATGATGTTCTCGTCCATCACCAACTATTCCAATCATCATCCATTAACATCTGAAAAATTCATTATTTGGTGCGATTTCTATGCCCAACTGACCAGCTGATGATTCTGTGGATGAATAAGTTGATACAGAGCTGATAATCAAATCAAACTGATTCATCGATTTCACCCACTGAAACCCCTTGGTCACATATGAAGGCATCAGAGCAAATTCCACCAACTGTTTCCCGGAAATTTCTGATATACAGAAGCTCACAATATTTTCCCCTCACATCTCTAGTTTGATATTTAAAATGCAGCAGCGTTATATGAGTATATTTCCTTATTGTAAACCTCAATAAGGAAAGCACATTACTTACCATAAATTACTATTCAGAAATTATCTCATATACTTCCCTCCAAAGCAAACAGAATTTCAAAGAAAAGAGAAAGGAAAAAGCAGATAACATCAGCAACTTGAGACTTGAAAGAGAGATGCAACCAAAACTCTGCAGCAGTCAAATAAGCAGAAATTAAAATAGGCATACCTGGAACAAAAGCATAACGACTGCAAAGAGAACCTTTGCACATTCTGTTAAGAAGTTGACACTAACTGGGCTAAAATTGAACTTCCCATCGACCTTAGACATGTAGACCAAAATAGGCTGGCAGAAAAAAGGGAGAAAACATTAAAACTCAGGCCAAGCTATAAAATACTATGATACACTGCCGAATATTAATAATGCCATCACGAAACTCAAAATATTGACACACGAACCAAGACCTCATAAAATTGACATCTAATGTTCACTGACCAACCATTAGCAAGAATTTTGAAGACCTAGCCTTCAATCTATTAAATTTTTTATATGAGCGCAACCGATAGTTAGCTATTTATTTCAACTCATATATCTAAAACCAGGCCATATTTGACACTTCAACTGAAACGATAATGTGCATCCTATTCAC
>LIEC01007428.1:0-22377 GCA_001925005.1 Drosera capensis
TTTCTGATCTGTTTATGCTAGTATCTAAAGCATATGTACGGTGATTGTCCTGGAGAGACCTTTGAAAAAAATATTCCGTAGAATTTATCATACTAGTATATACTCATAATAGATTCCTTTTGTACGCTCGTACGTTACAACCCAAAATTGGCTGGCTCTTAACCATCATTCTACGATCCATAGGTGTCCACGCCCTTTCGCTCATATGGTCCATTGTCGCCAAGTCTTTCGGTCCATTGTAGGCTTTGCAGCCCTCGTAACTTGCCCGAAATAATAGTGCAGTGGACACTTCTCGATATGCTACTTGAAGGATGAAGGCATTGAGACAAATCTATAGGAAAACGATGTACAAAGCACTATGGCACTGTACTCAGATGAATCGACGTGAATGGTAGTAACCTGGCGTAGTTTGAAAGACCAATGTTCCTCGGGGACTTAGCCGAGCAATACCGCTTTGTACTAAAGTCGTCGAGAGCTGTTGGTCTACTGACCATGAAATAAGCGTTTTTAAGGAGTAACTATGATCAGGTCAGTGGAATATGCTTGTTGTCAAAACTGTCAAGAATTGCCAGTTGCACTGTAAATTTGGAAAACACAGTTGATACAGAAAGAAGAGAAATGAGGCACAAAGCTGTATTTCATTGCATTCATTTATTTTGTACAGTCCAAAGACCGTCGGTTAAGAATACAAATCCATATTGAAATTTGAAGCTAAAAAAAACAATACATATAGATGTTACGTCACTCATTTTATTGCCAATTGGTTTTAAAATAAAACCAAGAGATTTAATATGATATCATAGTCCAACGATTCAACACTTCGCGTCATCCAAATATATATCCGCGCTTCAAGTCCAAAAGAAATATTCGTGCGAGAGGACGTGTTGAGAATACAAACTTATAGTTAGCTCTTAGTTGTCATTAAGGAATGGCAATTTGTCTTAATATTTCTTGTAACTACAATTAAGGCGATATACACCAAGATATCATGTAATGAAAGAATACAGTCCAACCTAAGCTCGCCACTCCAGGGAAAAAAAATATCACGAATAAGAAACAATCAACGGTTCTGTAAACTCTTGATCACGTCTACTGTTACTATAGTAAATATATACTCCCAACTGGATCATGCCCAACATAGCTCCTATCCCATTTGGGGCCTGAGAGTCATGGAACAAGGTAGCGGTTAGATAATCACCGAATCTTAAGCAAAAAAAAAAAAAAAAATAAATAAATCATATTGTAGAGTTTAGAAGAATATGCGGGAAGGAGAACGTACATAAACGAACGGATCTCCATTGAACAATCCATAAACAAAGAAAGATGAGCTCATCAAGAAGGTGGATAGAGAAAGGTAAAATGGCATATACTCGATGCTCTTCGTCCTGATCACTAAGTTCTGCGAAACAAGCAACAAACTGCCTCATTAAACGAAACCAAACCCAATTGAGAATCCAATCCCTTAGGGACAAAGTGTAACTTACTATGATGAACAACGGCGAGGCAAACATAGATATCAGCGACGCACAACTCAGAAACCCAACGAACACGCGCCTTGGAACCGATTCAAAGAATCTTAAGCTCACGAATACAATGATGCCTATCAGGCATACAACCATAGCCAGCAGTCCCAACATCTTCAACTGCCAAAAGCCGAAACACAACTTATGGCAAATGAGTAACAAAAAACAGAAAACTAGGACGTCAAACAAAACCAAGTGCGGGAGAAACAGGAAGGCTAGGAAACCTTTTTCCCTCGCTCTGCGTATACTATAAAGAGGGTAATGTAGGCTAGCTGGAACACCGCTCCGATTGAATTGACTGTCATCACCATTATATTATTCTTTGATACAATGGGGGATCCATACCAGCAAGAGATCAAGCAGTTAAGGAGAGCATAAATGTATGGTAATCCTGAGAACTGTAGAGTTGATCGAGATCTGATAATTCTCCGAAAGGCTGGTCTGTTAACGAGATAGAACGCAATTAGCTAAGAGGCAACAAGCAAGCTAAACCTATTGAAGCGGAAAATGATCGCGAAAGTTGCAACCAGAACTTACATTGGAGAAACAAATAGCCCAATAGCAAATACATTTCCTGCAAAGGTGAAGGAACTCATATTCAGACACAAGTTTCTTATTAATCTTATCGAACCAATGCAATATACTCCAAAATTCATATACCCAAAGTGCGGTACTGTTGGTCTATCAGATATAACTATAGCTGTAGGGGCTTGGTCGTTTTATATATATTTACATTAAGACCCGAAAAATTCACTCGAATCATCAACTTGTAAAGCTCATTGTCTCCCCCTCCCATTGCTTCTTCTTTTGTTTTGGCTACAGATCTTGCTCTTGTAACCTTTAGAACTCTGAAAATCTCAATTAATTATTCTCCAAAATCAGTTAATGAATCTCCGTCTTCCAATTCAAAACTTATTGACAATGACGAAGTAACCGATGATCTTATATGCCCTTGCTGTGAGCTCTCTGTACCCGGATTTTGTACTCTCAACTTCAAACCACCTCAGCTAACCCTTGCACAACAATGCCGTCTCTCTATTGAGACCCAAACGGTCAGTAAGAGAAAGAAAACTACTTAGCAACAAGAGTAGAATATAAATCATGTAGAAGTAACACGGGAGTTTAACGTCACTTTCATTGACCTTTCCAATTTAGAAAACATATTTATCTTATACAGGATTACCATTGCAGGGGTATAGAAAACTTATCATGTGATTATTTTGACTAAAAAAGGTCAGCTAGAGCCAGCAGCATGAAACAAATGATTGGTTAACCGTACTCCATTCATCCCAATAAATTTTATTACCATACATATTTATGAGTATTTTATTTTTATTCTTAATGATATCACAAAATATTAAATTAATTTAGGATTAAAATTTATAACTTAATCTATCATCAATATCTCAAAATAATTCTATAAAAATAATATTTGATTATATTATATCATATCTTAAATTGTGCGTAGTTAAAAAAACTTTAGGACAGAGGGGAGTAGTACACAATATTGAATCACTACATAAGAAGAATAAAAAACCAAACAAAAGGGGCCATAACTATACAGTAGAAAAATCATTTAATCCATCAATCCACGAACAACAACTACAAAATTCAAATCAAATGTCCCTTGCCAAAAAAGACTACGCCCAATCCAAATTTAAAAAAAAAAAAAAAACAATAAGAAATCCTTTGGCTGCTCTCTCTCAAACCCAATTCTCCGAATCTCTCCAATGACCAAGAACACACAAAATGAAGAAGAAAAAAGGGGGGTTGTTTTTTTACCAGCAACTCCAGCAGCAATTCTGCAAATGCTGTGAACTGAAGATGAAAAAACCATCATCATTGAAACAACTCGGCGACGACTGCGACGACAATGGCGGCGTAGGCAATGACCCTTCTCTGCTATCTTCTAAAGATTTTACTCTCGTTTGCTGAATGGGTTTGCTTATATATTCACTCCTGTGATGTGGGACCTTTAGATTTACGTCTATGACTCTGTTTTCTTAGATTTGAATGGGATTTTTTTTATCAAGAGATTTTTCAAGAAAGAAGCAAGCGATTGGGATTACACTACACTTGGTGGTGATGATGGTGACCCTCAATGGCCGAAAAATCAATAAAAGAAAGAAAAAGAGTGATGAAAAATATGTAATAATTGAGAAGAGACATTTTACTATAGTTTAGAATGAGTTATCCATTTCTTCTCATTTTGGCTATGTATCTCGTTGATTGAGTGCACATGGTACGTTCTTTCTAAAAGTAAACTCTAATTTAAATATGGTGCCGTGATATTTTAGTACATCAATGTAGTCCATAGGGTAATTCGATAGCATTTGCGTCTCAAAAGCTTTATATTATTATCTCCGTCTTATAATTATTATAACGTTTTTTATTTTTTATATTATTCAACATGTAATTTGAAAACATATTTATATATGATCGCCTCACAACTATTATATTATAAAAATATACATAATTTATTTTACAACTGATATTTTATAACAAATTTGTATAAAATAATATTTATTTTTCCTATAATATTAATTAAAAGTTGTCTCAATAAAATCTTCGATCAATCTGTTGTATTTTTTATGGGATAAGAAAAATACTAAACAACCTTCGTCACCACCAAATGATGAGAGATTATGAAAAATAATCTTGAGATAAGTCTTCTAAGTAATATTTTTTCGTCCCAAATTAATTAAAACGTTTTTTATCAGTCTCAAATTAAATAAAATATTTTCATTTTTGATAAATTTTTATTATAAAAAAATATCAAATCAATCTCATCTTATATAATATACCCATTAATTTCTCTCATCATTATTACAGTAAATCGCATTATCATCAAAAAATTATTCATTCTTCATCATAATCTTCAACATTCGTATAAATTCTTATAGAAAATCAAAATATTTTAATTAATTTGATACGGAGGAAACATGACTTTTAGCAAATTCTCGAAATAGTACCAAGAAAAACCACATAATCGTTGCAAGTGCACATGTGGGAATAACGAAAATGTACCTCAGGGTTAGGAAGGAATGTTTCACGTTACTAGCGAGTTAATCCTTTTTCGGGAGAAAATTATACCCACGTAACACTTGTTTTTTTCTTTTTTTCTTTTTAATATAAACATTAGAAACTTAGAAATATACTCTCTTTGTCCCATATTAATTATAATGTTTGTTTATTTTAATCATAAAATAAATCGCATTACGAATGATTCATGAAAACAAACAATATTTTTTTATAAAATTATAATAAAACATTAAAAATAATTTAAATTACATAATAAATCTTAAGTCAAAATTAAATTCATTATATATTATTTGGGCATGAAAAATAACTCATCAAGTACATAATAAATAATATATTTATTATATAAAAATTCATTAATATAAAATATGAAAATCGTCAGAACAAATCCAATGAAATAAATTGAGAGGGGCCTAGATGTTTACTACGTTCTAAACGAGAATATCTACTCACCTGTCGCCTGTTCTTTGACTTCTTTCCTCTTTCTATTGTTGGAAAGATACGTAGTTGGAGGGGAGTATGGATTGGTGAGTGAAACCATTCCACTTATCCCCCATTGGATTATAGGGGCGGATGCGAAATGAGATGATTTATTTTTTCAAAATGGAAAAGTATTGTTTGGTGGTAAATATCATCGAAAAGCTATACAGAACGACATTTGGTTCCAAAATTTATAATTTTATTTTATCGACTGTTCCGTAATTCAAGATTCCTGATGATGATGATGGAATGAATTTTTTATATTTTTTTAATAAATTTTATCAAAAATTTGAATTGATGTTAAAAATATGGATTTGAACATTATATGTTTTTTTTAGAGAAATTGATCCTTATATTATCAAATAAGCTAAATGAAATTAGATTAAAATTTATTTTAATCCTAGACTTTTCCATATTAGACGCCGGTCAATTTCTTATTCCAAATAGAATAATAGACTGGATCGCCAATTCACTGCCATGCCATGCATGTTGGTGGAAATTTGGACAAAGAAATCCGTGAGTTGTTAGTTGCTTCACAGATTCACCAACAATTCAAAACTCCCGGTGGGAGTACAGTACAAGTAAGTTGGAAGAGATATATACAAGTAATTTAATTTAAATCGGGCATTTATTCTAGATTAGTCATCCTGACTCATCCATGTTGTGGATAGTTATGTTGTTGAGATTTGCTACCCCAAGCATAGTTAATGGACTTATAATATGTTATAAATGTTACATAAAATGTGACAAAGCCGTAAGTTGAAAATAATTTTGTACAGAAACTTGAATATGTGAAAATTAGAAAACAAAATATTTGTTAAAACACATATGCACGCATGTCGTGTCGGGCCTGGACTTGGGCTTGGTAAAATGGTGCTCAACAAGCACCAAACGCGCACATATTACTTTTGAATAACACATGAAACTAAATTTTATGTGTTTTGTGTTTTAAAGAGATTGTCACGACCATGACCAATATAGTCACGACTATGACGAGTAATGACAATGCATGTCGAGGATAAAATACTTAGCCAGCCTCAAGAGGAATGTTTGTGACCCTTAACTAAACATGAGTCCAAAAACAAATTTTTGAATGTTTTTCTTCCAAAATTTGTGGCATTTCATCGATGAAAGTATTCTTTGGTGTTTGGGACGGTACTTATATATATATATACACAAAAGAGATTCCAAGGGAATGGGTTACTGCAGTACTCAATAGAGACTTAATTGTATGTTGAAGAATTGTTCGTCGAGATCTCTAAACGATCTTTGTATTATCGAAAAAAGATGAATAAATCCTTAAAGTGAACTAAATACAACGTCATTAAGTCTTCAATTCTTATATTTTCATTTTTTCATTCCATCGTTCTATTTGATTTATGTCTAATCATATATCCCATGCTACTAACATTATTGGATGTTTGTCTCTTCTCATATTTCCTTTTCATAGGAATCGATATTCCTAACATTTACAATTCTCAACGAGTTAAATTTTCCATATTTTGAGGTTCCGATTAGCCCGTTCTTACATAAGACGTATACATGGGCTTGTTATCGTTAGGCTCATGTCACCAACGGGAGGTCGATCGGTGATGGCGCTTACATCAAATCATCGACAACATTGTCAAGGGATGAAATTAAACATAAACAAAAATAGTTATGCTATGGTATCCATGATTTAGCCAGATGATGTACAAACTGCCACATGAGTAAAGGGAAACGTGCAATCATCCGATCATCACGTCGTCCAAAGAACATATTATAAATGAAGAACATATGCCTAATTATTTTCCTTCTATATACACAGAACATTACTTTGTTAAGTCGATTAATGAAAAATGAAGCTCTTTCAATTAAGTGTTGAAAATATTTTTTCTACCTCATAGAAAATACTCCTTTCATCCCAATATATATGTATGTCATATAAAGCATATTCATAAGGAAATCTTTGAAATCCACAAGCAATAAAGTAAGAACTAATATGAGTGTACCAAGTTCTCGACCTTTGCTTCAACCCATTACAAAGCTCTCTTCAACAAGTACACCTTGTCTTCCATATCATATTTCACATAATCGAAGTAGTTGCTTAACATATACATCCTCCTCAAAAACTCCATTAAGAAACACGGACTTAACAACAATTTGATAATCTTTCATTTACTTAGCGCAGCAAAAGAAACAATCAATCATATCAAGCCTCAACAGTAGCGAACACCTCAAGATAATCAATACCTGACTTTGCTTATTTTCTTTTTTGACTAATCTTGCTTTAAAGTGATTCACCTCTCCGATTGATTTGTATTTTGTCTTGTAAACTCATTTGACTCCAATCGCTTTCTAACCTCTTGGAAGACCAATGAGCTCCTTTGTATCATTCTTCTCAATAGCACGAACCTCTGTATCCATGGCTTCTATCCAACGACTATCAACACAAGCATCTTCATAAGTCATAGGGTAACAATCTACAAACAAAGTAAAGTTAACAAGCTCTTCGTCTAATGGAACATCATCTGGTGTCACCACGTAATCCATCAATCGTGCTGGTAGTTGGTGTTCACCTTGCGAACGACCCGAACCTCCAACTGCAGTATAACGTCTCGATTTTTCATAGCATATTAATACATATTAATAATGCAAATAACATCATTGTCATCCTAACTCCCCAACTAAACAAAAATTACTTAACTTATTGGTTTTAACTTATCAAGCATTATTTAACTTTAGCAAAAGGGATATCCGAGAAAGCGGATCAGCCAAACCGAAACTCAGGATCTCCTGCAGTGTGTTTTCCTCATACTAAAATAACCTCAAAAAGGTCAATTAAAAAATGTCACCACCAAGTCACTGTAAAACACAAACGGCAGACATCGCTATTTATGTTTTATGCCACGGAGTTATCTCACCAATTATAAATTTACATTCTTTTCACACAATCACCCGTATTATACCATCAAACCAACCGGTTAGTCCCACATATACAACTTAGGAGGGGAGGTAAATAGGTTGTCATAGCAAACGTTAGGTATGTTCGGAACAGGCCTGGAAACAATTATGTTTCATCTAGTACGTGAACTGTGAACAAGATAAACCCTTGTTACAAGGAATGGGCTTTGTAGAGATGTTTGAGTTCAAAAAAAAAAAAGGAGGAGAGTACTCTTTTGTGCTCTTTATAATCTTTGCAGAGGCCCATTTGTTTTGGGCCTTGTTGGGCTGGTCAAGCTCGTAGGACAGTTGTACCCAAACATCACATAATTGGTCAAGTTATATTCCTCTTAGGCGTAGCTCGAAGTTATATCGCTATTGCATAGGATTATAGGGTTTGCCTCCTTGCATATATAATCCCTCGTGGTATAATACATGTAATATTTTATATAAAAAAAAATATGTGTCATGACATATGACATAGGTCATAGATATCTTCAGTGAAAAATGAATTATGAAGATTAGAATATATCATTCTAATCTCAATTTTTAGTTTGTGTTGTTTTAATCTCAATTTTTAGTTTGTGTTGTTTTAATCTCAATCGTTAATTTTATTATTAGATACATCTATATCATGATAAAACAATTCTAATTTGACAAAGTTTTAACATCAATTACTACACTAAGTCTTTCTTTATAATTATTACAGTAAATCTCATTATCACATTTAAATTTAAATCTGCAAAATTCACCCTATATATAATTACGATCCGAATCAAACCGTTATTTATATTTTATGATAGAAAAAATATTTATTTAGATGGTATAATATGTACTAATGTCTTGTTTACCAAACTTGCAACAACCAAACAACAATCGAAATTAACGAGACAAAACCGACACTAAAAGCTTACAAGGACAGAACTTAACAACCACCACGGAACAAGAATCACTGAAGGAATACCATACAACAAAGTCCGAGACACGTTTTTATATTGTTCTACTACACCAACAATCAAAACCATCCACACCCTTCATTTGCTACCCTATCCAACGGCTGACAGCAAAGCCCAGGATATATGGCCCAAGACCAGGCCCAATGTACTCCAATCACAACTTGGCCCTACTAGCCCAACCCAATAACCCATTGGCCATTCTGGCCCATCCAAACTCCACAACCCCATCAAGTGTCCATCACTCCCGTACACGTGTCACCATCCACACCACTTGTCCACTCAAATCACCACCTACCACGCTCGGCTACTCCAATTCTCAGATCCCAACACCCCAACGCACACCACATCCACCAAACACCATCCATCACGACCAACCACCATCATCCCCAAAATCGCACCCAAACAACCCTACACCATCACGAAATGAATCCCTTAACTACGTAATACGGTACTCCATCTATCCCAAAATTTTTAAAATTTCTTTATCTACTCGATCCGTCTTAAATTATTTATAATATTTTTATATTTATAAAATATTATGAGGTTAGGATTTAAAATAATTAAAAAAAAATATCATATGTTTGATAATTAGAATTGAAAAAAAAAAAATTATTTATAATATTTTTATATTTATAAAATATTACGAGGCTAGAAATTAAAATAATTGAAGGAAGAAACATTGTGTGTTTGAGAATTAAAATTGAAAAAAAAATTAAATTTACGTATATAAAATAAATATTATAAAAATTATGAAATTGGAGAGAATAATTTCGTACGAAGAAAATGCTTATGCACCTCATCGGTATGTGTAGGGTCTTGTGACTCGATTAAGACTTAAGTTGCTGGCACAAAGCTCACGATAAATCGAATTGATATTGCCGATGAGAGGGGACTCTTATGTCTGAATAAACGAGGTCGAGCATCTATATATAATACAAGAGTTAGGTCGAATGGAATAACAAAATATGAGCTATATTATCAATGACAATGTCTAAAGTTCAAGAACACTGGTCGTTCGACGAACATTAACTTCAATAAAGGAGGGGTGGACCGACTTCGATGAGCAAATTATCCCTCACATCGGTGGTACACGCTATAATAATTTCATAAGTATGGTAGATAAGAATTAAGTACGTAGCAGCACATTCAACTCGAATTTCGACCTATTCTAACTTAATTGTGGGAGTAATTTTCATCAGGTATATAAAGCTAGGTATTAGATGAGGATTAGATGAGGCCACTACCTAGTTGATACTATGTTGTGGATCCGAATTCAACTTGGAGATATATAGACATCGTCGCACCTAGGATTTTTGGTCCAAGATGTATATAGTCTAGCTATCTAATGGCTGATGGTGTTCGTAGTTACTGTGTTCTCCTTATACAAATTATTTATCGACTTATGATTCATCGAAATCGAGTCTATATAGTTAGTAAAAACGCAATAATATTATTGTTTGCTATCGTTTTTTATTTTTGCTTTATCAATTGATGAAACATAAATATTTGTTATTAATTTTTGTTTTTTATAAGGATGAAGCTGGAAGCATATAATTGAAAAAGAAAATTTCCAAGTTATGTTTTTTGATTTATCTCAATATACTATTCAACGTCATTTTACGAAATATCATTTACTTTTGTTTTGATAATGAAATATCATTTACTTTGTAGGGTGTTTTTTGTTGTAGTATTCAACTTGAAGATATATTGTTTTTGTTAAGTATTTTGATTTTCACACTTTTTAACAAACAACCCTTCATATATTGGACATTTTGAAAAGTTAAATGGTTGCAGTGTTTGGTTTAGCGCATAAAACGCGTCCTCTTTGTCGGTGACATTTATGATCAGTGTGACTTGTTTCCATCCAATGAAATGAAACTAGCCAACTCCATTCTTTCACGTAGTTTTCCTTGTCTTTTTTTTTTCCATCCAATGAGGATACCAGTGGAGTATAACATTAGGACTAATTTCAGATTAATTTTTTTATTAATTTTATTTTTTATTTTAAAATATGAATATTTTGAATAATTTTTATTATTCTAGAATTAATAATTCTTATAGGTTATGTATGAATCATAACTAACTCCAATGGTGCGACATTGGAGTTTCTAGAAGTAGACATCGGCACTAGCATAAACAAGTAATTAACAAATTTCTCCAATATCCAAAGCCTCCAATGGGGAATGATGATTGACCTAATGTTGAGGAAAAAGAAAGGTCAATGACACAATGTTTCGATTTAACCGATTTGCTACACTTGGGAGATTTTCGTGGCTGTTTACATTGACTGGAAAAGATGCGTACGTTGCAGCCCCACATTAATGCAGGGGTGTTTGATATTGTTATCAAAATTGAAAAAATCAAAATTAATAATATAAATAAAAATTATTTTTTAAATTAAATTATTTTTTAATAAAAGAAATTCTGAATACTTTAATTTGATTAAACACAAAACAAAATAAAAAATTATTATTTTTGTTTTTTATTTCTATTTCATCAGTCAAGAAAAAAAAATATCGATACCAAACAAACTCTTAATTGTTGCAACTGGTAATTTTTCGATGACCCAAGAAAATAAACTTTGACAGGGAAGTTGATGATTGAAAACCAAAAGCATCGTTCAAAAGCCAAAAAGGATGAGTTACAAATTACCTATAATTATTTGGGAAAATTCCCAAAAATTATTTTAAAAAAACCCCAAAATATTTTTCAGCATATACAATAAAAAAAATAATTATCATTACATATAATTTTAAATTGTACATAATAACAACCACATCTGCACTCATGAACCCTTCAGACGTATTGTTACAAACAGTGCGTCTGCACATTCATCAAACTATTAGGTGCACTATTCGACACAATATAAACGCACTGTTTCAAGTTTTTCCCAATTCACTTGACACTATCTGAAGCCAAAGAATTGAAACTCAAAACATCCAAGTAGAAGACAAAAATGAATTCGACCTAACTCAATGTCTTTCCGAGAAAAGGTGAATACACATAGATCCCCACAGGTTCTTAGGCAGGTTGATCTTCATTTTTCGGTGAGTAACTGTGATCTTTCATCTTGGGCAGGTTCTTAAGATGATTGATCTTTCATCTTTCATCTTTCTAGAGTAATATCCTTTCATCTCTCAGGCACTTTATGTCACATTTTGTATTATGAATAATTGTGATCGTCAATGGCAAAGTGCCTGCAGGAGTTTGGTCATAAGCAGCAGATAGTTAGGATGGAAGAAAGATGTGGTGGTTTGACTTAATTACACCACCGAATTCAAACCAGTTATGACGAAAGGTTTACATTATGACAAACTAATGGTACCAAGCTAATTTACCTATGCCGAAACCATCACCACCGAGGTGGTTTCGATTGTGATAAGAGCGCGACTGTTGATAATTGGTTGTTCTCGGATTTTGAGCAATCGAAGCCGCCAAGTCTCCTATGGAGGAGGATGTTGATGTTCTGGTGACTGTGACTGATAAATTTGTTGCTATGATGCCCATTTTAGGTAAAGTAGATTGCTTTTGTGGCTTTTGATTTCAAGAATTAAGAATAATAATATAAATTGGTGAATGGTGTGGAAGGAGAGGTTGCAGCGGGAATGAGCGATGGGAAGGGACCATGGAAGGTGAGGTGGAAGACGAGAGGAAAAAGGAGAAGAGAGAATGAAAGAGTGAAATTGTATGTTTTGGAAATTTTTTCTTTGGGTTGTATCTTTTGGGAATAGTTTTTAGAAAGTTGTATCTTAGAGGAACTTTCTGTATTTATTTTACTAATTTCATCCAAATAAATTATACAACTTATCAATGTCGATCCTATCATACAATATACTATTCTCCGTAAAAAACAATGAACTATTTTCTCCATTTCATACAAATTGTAACATTTTTTTATTCATCTCATTTTTTCTTATTTATCTATTTTTTCATCTCTTCTTTTTTTCATCTCTCTTTTCTCGATCACAAACTCATAAAGACAGGATGATCTTTTGTTCTAAATTAACATTTATATAAATTATCATATCAAATTAATTGATCATAACTTTTTTGAGGACTGCAAAATAGTACTTTTTCTCAGGAACATGTTGAGTCCTACGCATTCACCTTGCGAAGACATTCTCGAATCTAGATGTGAGTCGGATTTATCTCCTAATGCGCTATGAAACAGAAACATTTATTCGATTTTAAATTTAATTCGGTTTATTTGTTTTATTCCCACTAGGTTGATAGTATTCCGTCGGGTCCATTCTAATTCATTATATATATAAACACAAAATAATTTTGTGAGACGTCACGATACATAAGATGTCAAAATATGGGACATCAAAATACAGGATATCAAAATACAGTATGTCAAAATACACGACGACATTTATATTTTCAAACCGTATCAATCTTGTCAATCAGGCGTCACGATACATGGCACGCCAAGATATGAGATGCTATTTATATTTTTCAAACCGCATCTATCTTTTCAAATGCCAAATTTTATGAAAAAAAACAAAAAGAAAAAAGAACTTTACAACTTTTATAACACAAATCCATTATATATATAAATATACAAAATCATTTTGTGAAATGTCACGATATATGGGACACCAAGATTTGGGATACCATCTATATTTTCAAACCGTATCAATCTTTTCAAATGACAAATTTTGTGAAAAAAAAACTAAAAAAAAAACTTTATCATCGTTATAACACAAAATATCAGGAATCATGGGTGCAAAGATGATCAACAATCATATTCTTATAATATAAACAAAGATTATGAAGAATACCATAATCTACCATATATATGTGGAATGATGACACGCCATTTATTTTTTTGTAACAACTTATTAGTTTTTAAAAAGTTGGAAAAAAAAATCACAATAATCTATTTTGTAAAGAAATACACAAAATGTGATGTGAGAAGGCGACACACTATCTTATTTTTTTTTTAACATCTTATTCATTTTGTAAAGATGAAAACTAGATTGACGATCTTATTGTAGGATCGAAGTCAATTCCATAATTCAAAACATCATAAAAAGTAGACAGATAATCTCGTCAATTGACAGGATTTGGAAAGACGTAATATACGGAATCTATGTATAATGTTAAACAATCAACACATAAACATAAAATATTAAAAAAATTATAAATACTCCATGGAGTGTGTAGTTAGTAATAAATTGTTTAATCAATATCATAAAAATCACAATCAAAACAAAACGACATGATTTTAACACATAAACATATTAAAAAATCAAAACAACCTGCGTAGCGCGCAGGGTAATGTACTAACATATATATAATTACATTAAGCCTTTGACGGTATATCAGGGGACGCTATCAATATCTTTTAATTAATCTAATACTAGTTTATTGTCCCGCACGTTGCGGGATTGTTTTGTTGTTGCGTTTTTTTTTTCACTTTCGAAAAAAAACACATGTTGATAGTAAAATACGATCAATGATAATTAAATTGTTCTAATTTAATTGAGAACATGTTCAAGCAACATTTTGTAGCATAAATAAATACTACAAATATGAAAAAAATGGGTTTAAATCATGATGAATAATCAAAGTCTTATGTTTTTGTAGTTGAGTCGTCGGTATGTCCACCACCTGCTCTACTTCTCTATCGAAAAAGACCATCGTGGCGGTTACTGTGTCATATTTGGTTTTCACTTTTATTTTGTACCTATTCGAGTATGTTTATTGTTAGTAGAGAAATGAATACCAAAATCTGTAAAATCAAAAATGTTGATTTTCATAATAAGAATTTTTATCTTTGGATGGTATCTCATCTGAGCAATTGTCGCAAATTAAGTTATTTTCCATGTGTATCATTTTATGACGTCATTTTGTGCAAGCATTGTAGTGCCATGGATACACATCATACAAATCAATATTGGTTGCATCTCACGGGCAAAAAAACAAAAAAAAACACAAAACAAAACACTTTCATTTGTAAGAAAATTATTTTTAGTACATCATATCAATAATTTTATATAATTATGGAGCTAATTATTTTAATTTTACTAGTAAGTTATTTTTTAACTCACATGATAGAGTATACTCTAAAATTTTTACAATAGTTTTTTTATTTTTTGTTTTGAGTTTTTCTACTGGTTTATTATTTTGAAGTTCTACTTTGAAACAACACCCGATTTCCTCCGTCGATTTTGTTCATTGATTGCACTTCTCTGATTTCCTCGATATCAGGATTAATGAAAAAACATTATTGTTTGCAAGAATATAATCTCCAACCTGCTGTTTTGAATATAGCTTTTAGATTTTTTACTTATTCCCACTTCGAGCTGCCTCATATGAGAAGAACAATCATGCTTGAACTTCGATAGAGATGAGAACAACGCCAATGAACTAAGCCCCAATGGTTTTTGATTATATACATATCGTCTATTGTGAAAATATGTGGTGTTTCTTACGTATTTTGAAGCGTATGACGATGAAGACATAATCATTCTACCACATCATAAAATGAAGGTTATTTGATTGAAACAAATGTACTATAATGCAAGTATTAAAATGCTCATTATTGTTGATTGCAAAAAATAAAAATTAATGCATAATGTATAAAATCAAAGCATTTATGCCTTGTAGTTATAATAGTGATTATCTAAATGATACATTCATGTTTATGTTTTTCCTTTTCCTGTAACTATATGGGCACGAAGCATGATGCACATAATTTTTAAGGAATATAAGTTTTGATGCTTTCATAAGAAACAAATTTTTTAAAGGTTGTCTTAACTAAAATATACATACTACTAATATAAATGATAATCTATATCGTAAATATAAAATCATAAGATATGAAGCAAAAAATCATAAGTTAAAATGGATGGTTATGAGCATGTGTAAAATATTATATTAAAATGAATGATCGTGATTGATTGTGAAATATTAGATTTTAATATATGTAAATAATATAAACAATTAATCTTATGTATTTTTTTTTTTGAAAGAGAATCCTATGTAAATAATCTTGTGATTGGTGGTGAATTATTAGATTAAAAGATATGAATAGCTCTTGTGATTGGTTGTGAAATATTACACTAAAAGATATTAGATTAAAATATTAAATTAAAATCATAAGATAGAGATTAAAAAATCATAAAACTAAAATGATGGTTATGATTAGGTGTGAAAAATTTGGTTAAAAAATGGATGTCATTGGTTGTGAAATATTATATTTTTATGTTTGTAAATAATATAAACAATTAATCATATGTAATTAACCTTGTGATTAGTTGTGAATTTTTAAATTAAAAGATAATGATGGCGTCACATGAGACGTCATGTCATCACGTTCGAAGTCTTAATATAATTATATATATTAATTTACAATATTGCGCGCTACGCAGTTTATTTATAATCACTTTATAATTAATTAAGATTTTGTTTTTTTGTTTTTTGGAAAAGATGTTAAAAAAGAAAAAGTTTTTTTTTCGAAAATGTTAAAAAGTTTATTTATAATTAAGATGTTAAATTAAGTTTTTTTGAAAATTCCATTGATAATAGGAGATTCTATTTATTTTTAGTTTTTATTGTAATAGCAGATTTTTTTTCTTTTTTGTATAAATTATAAATTGGTTTTATATTTGAAAATTATCAAGAAGTCACCAACTTATAAATTATCATTTAGTCTTATTTGTTTTGACGTTATGAATGATTTGTTGCCTTTCTTTATTGAATTAAAGCATTTTATTTTTTGTAGATGACTTATTGTTAAATAAGATAATAAAATTTAATCAAATTGGTAATTATTTTATGTTTTGATGATTAATAAGAGTTTTTTCTATTTTGTTTTCAACTTTTTGTGAGAAAAAGTAAAAATTTCTGATAGATAATAGGAGATTTTTATGTTTCATTTTAAAAATTTCGATTCATAATCTTTTTTAGGGAGAATTCCCAAAAAATCCAAAATATTTTTCAACACATACATCAAGAAAAAATAATTCCCATTATATATAATTTTAAATTTTAACAATCCATTCCATTATCATCTACTCCATTGTCGCCCATTTCCTCACCACCACTATTATCTTCAATTTACTCTCCGCTGCCCCCACCATCACAACATCCATGCGAAGAGCCCCCTCCACCATCACCATCTTCTTCGCCTCCTCATCTAAGTATGAGCATAGATCAAAACCCTAATCCGAGTTTTTTGTTTCAATCCTCATCTGCTCGATTATGTTTTCTTCCTTCTCAAGCAAACTCTAAACAAACATGCTCGAAACCATCAGTCTCGTAACCAACCTATTTCCTCCGTCATTAGCACCACGAGAGCAGCTATACCCGTACTCCTCCTCATCATTATGGTATCCACCAATAGCAACGACATCACCCAATAATCTTCTCATGAATCAACGTCTTTTGTGCAGGAGAATCATTACCTGGAAAGATGCATATCTAAAAAGATACAAACCTAGAAAGATACTTATTCTCAACAAGCCATTCGAAAAACCATTGTTTGAAAAAAAAAAAAAAAAACAGTGCGTCTATTCAAATTTGCAACTGGGCACCTGTTCATTTTTTAAATAGGACATCTGTTCAAATTGAAAGAGAGCTCAAATTGAACAGGGCGACAACAAAGAGAACATTCCATGCTGCGAAAATAATCCTTGATGTAAACAGTGTGCCTGCAATGTTACAAATAGGGCGTCTGTTTATTTTTGAAACAGGGCGATAACGGAGAGCATCACATGCTGCGACGATAACATTTCGTATGTACTGCCATGAATAGTTTATCTGAACATTCATCAAATCTTCAGGTACATTGTTTCTCTTGTCTGGGCGACAACATGGTCCGTCTTTTCAAACCCTTGATCGTCGACTTCTTCTCCCCTCCCATGAAGACCATCAAAAGCCACGTAGCCGCGGCGGGGTTGTTGTTTACGATGGTGCACAATTATGTTGTCAAGAGAAAGGATAGGGGTGTGTTGTATATGAGCGAGTTGGATTTAGGATTGACGTTTCTAGAGTATTTTACTATTATGTTTAGGGAGAATGGGGGAGTGTGCAAGAAAGGGAGGAGATGCTGTTGAGGGTGAAAAAGGTGAGAGTGGAGAAGACGGTTAGGTTTGGGGTAGTGGATGAGGCATGGGAGGGGCGGGGGAAGGGTGGTTGATGCCGCGGTGGGGATAGTGGAGGCATTGGGGGAGAAAGAGATTGTGTATTGAAGGGGAATGAATAGAATGAGAAATATTTTCCCGAATTATATCAAATGATAATTATTTTATAAAACATGTATCGTGGGGGAATTTATTGTCTTTTTTATAAGAATAGAATTGTTTATATTTTTTATAGCAATGATTCTTTATTTTTTGTTATAAAATTATAAAGTTTTTTTAAATTTTTTTACAAAATTTAACCTTTGAAAAAATTAATGGCGTCCCATATTTTTGCGTCTCACATCTTGACGTCCCATTATCTTGATGTCTCATGTGTATATATATATAATAGATTAAATTTCACAACCAATCACAACATTCATTTTAATCTAATATTTCACATCAAATCATAACCATCCATTTTAATCTTATGATCTTTTACTCCTTATCTAATGATTTTTTATTTAAAATTTTAATCTAATATCTTTTAGTCTAATATTTCACAATCAATCACAAGAGTCATCAATATCTTTTAATTTAATATTTCATAATCAATCACAAGATTAATTATATATGGTTAAATGGTTATATTATTTACATACATTAAAATCTAATAATTCATAACTAATCACAACCATTCATTTTATTCTAATATATCACACCTAATCATAACCATATATTTTAATCTTATAATTTTTTACTCCATATCTTGTGATTTTTTATTTACGATTTAGATGAACATTTATATTCCATAAAATTTGTGTGCACCATGCTTCGTGTCCATAGTGTAAGGAAAAGGAAAAACTTAAAGATGAAAGTATTATCTAGATAATCATTATTATAACTGTAATTAATAAATGCTCTGATTCTATCCATTATGATTTTTTTTTTCAGTCAACAATAATTAGCATTTTAATACTTGCATTATAGTGTATTTATTTCAATCAACTAACCTTCATTTTATGATGTGCTAGAATCGTCATGTGTTTACCATCATACGTTTCAATATGCATAAGAAACACTACCTAATTTTCACAATAAATGAAATATATATACTCCGAAACGTGAAGATAATACAAGCTTTCAAAAAATACATGTCAATCCAACAATCCATGTACCTTGTATTTACATACAAAAAAAGAATCGAAAATATTCCGATTGTGTCTACATTCTCGAAATTTAAACTTGAATTTCTACATTACAATGAGATCGAAGCAAATGTTGACATATATAAATGAAGTTTTGATAAGTAATGTCTATAATTATATATTTTCAAGTTAATATCCATTACATGTTGGACCTGAGTTTGTGACAGTGTATTGGCTGATTTTGTATTGCAAGTTTACTTTTATAATGTAAACTGAAAAATTTATATTAAAAGTTATTAAATATATATTGTTAGATTTTATTTATAAAATAGATAAAAATTTGGCAGTATATATTCATCAACTTACTGTATGAAATTCAATGGTAAAAAAAAACTTACTATATGAAATTTTCAACTTACAATATAAAGCCTAAAACTTACAGTATAAAATTAGCCACATATTTCCGTTATAAATATGTATATATTTTTAATCAATCAATATAAATTCAAACCTCATTAGATCTGTCACGAAGATCGAGTCGATTACAAAAGTGGCTTGGAGAACTTAGAAAAATAAAAGTAACAATCATAAATAAAAAATACATCGTTTCCATTTTTTTTTTTTCAAACTTTCATTTTAGCTATTTCAAGGGAAAAAAAAGACAAATTGATTTTATCTTGATGTTGAAATGAAGAAGCAATGCTCACAATATGAGAAGCGAAGGCGGATGAGCTTATTCAACTATTGGAGAACCATCACGGCAAGCAAGTTGACTTGCAAGTGACTCAAAGATAATAACACGTAACTAATCGATCGTTATATACCTTTTTGTACATTATCATGATACTAATACAATTCATGCAAGATAGAACTATCTGAACACCTTACAAACTATAATGTTCTTCGTCAATCATGATATCGAGAAAATGAGAGAAGTGTAATCAATGAACAAAATCAACGGAGGGAATCAGGTGCTATTGTAAAAGGAAGAATTTCAAAATGATGAAATAGTGGAACAACTCAAAACAAAAAAAGAGAAAAACTATTGCAGGAATTTTAGAGTATATTCTACCAAGTAAGGAAAGCAATAACCTGGTTGTAAAATTGAAACAATGAACTTCATAACTATGTATACTATTCAATAGATGTAGAAACATAAATCTTCTTACAAGTGAAAGTGGTTTTTTTTTTGCGCGATACAATCATTATTAAGATTTATGAAGTTTATCCATGACACTGCAATGTTTGCACAAAGTGATGTCATAAAAATGATACAAATGAGAAACAACTTAATTTACGATAATTGCACAGATCAGATACCACTCAAAAGGTAAAAACTCTTATTATGGAAACCAACACTTTTGATTTTACAAATTTTTCTATTCATGAGTCTAATACTAATAAACATACTCAAGTTGGCATAAAATAGAAGTAGAGATCAAAGAGGACACAACAATCACCACGATGATCCTTTTCGATAGAGAAGTCGAACAACTGATGGACATATCAACGACTCAACAAATAGTTAATAACCAAGAAATAAGAATTCAATGAGAAATAAAATTATTAGAAGAATTCAAATCTATGTAATGTCAATAAACAAACAATATTAGGAATTCATTGTAAGTAAGATATTTGACGTCGATGAATAAAATAAAAAACAACAAAAAGCATAAAATTGAAATTAAAAAATGACCAAACACATCAAAAAGAAAAAAGGAAATAAAACTCAAAACATCAAACACATGTCAACATATTTGCGATCAGACACCGACTTGATGGCGATTGTATTTTATCGTAAGACAAAACGTGGGATAGAAAATGAAGAATGATATGTTTTGAAAGAAAGATCTCAAGGAGTTAAACGAACAAAAATGAATAGCTTAAATCATACGTCATCGTGCGAATGCACTAGTTTTAATGCATTCTTAATCCCATTCTTCAGACCTTGATTATTTGTCATGATTTACGCCTATATTTTTTATATTTGTAATATTTATTTATGTTACACAATGTTACTTAAATATGTTTTTCTATTAGGTTAGATCAACTTAATCATCATTGATCGTATTTTACAATTAATATTTTTTTTCAAAAAAGGATAAAGCACAGCAACAAAATAGCCGCGCAACGCACGAGATAGTAAACTAGTTTAATTGTAACAGTTTCACTATGTGTATTATCAATGTGAAGTTTGACTCACGTCGTGGGACGATCAAACATAGTTTTTGAAAAATTATCATGAAATAATAATGATAATTTAACTTATATACTTTAACTTAACATAATAACGTAATTTTTTTTACGTCATTAAGACGAAAACGAAATTCCTCAACATATATATTGTATAGTGAAAATATTATAATTAAATTGAAACGGGGGAGTAATTTATTGGAACTCTAGTATCTCCTTGCTTTTTTTTTTTTTTTTGACAAATAGTATCTCCTAGCTTTGATTTAGTAATAATTACATCATTTTTACAACTGTATAATAACCGATTGTATTTCAGTATCAGCATCATATATTTGATTGTCAAAAAAGAAAACAAATATTTGATGATTAAAGTCACACACTATCCAGTCCAAAGTTACAAAACTATAACCGACACATAAACACACTTCCCGAAGAAAATATAAGAAAACACAGAAAAACTCTTTTTTAGTTATTGAATACTATTCGACACGTACACATATTTTAAGAAATTCATAATTATATGGTTATTTTTTTCTTTTTTGATAAATTTGTTCATTTTTGAATCGAATCGAGAATGATCCACAGCCACGAAGAGGGCAAAGATCTCTCAAGCTATGTTTTTCTTATACAGAACTCAAACATAAGAGATTTAAAGGCAACCAAATTTTCAATCACTCGACGCAAGATATGTTTTTTCATATACAGAACTCAAACATAAGAGATTAAAAGGCAACCAAATTTTTAATTACTTGACCCAACAAACTTTGTTACAAACCATTCATTTTTTGACATACAACAAAAATTTATAATCAATGTTATTAATTAATATTTTTTTAATTTTTTTTATTATCTCATAATGTTGCCTAGCACTCGCACACATAATACTTTGTACACGTATCGATATAAAATTTGATACGTGTATAACGATGATCAAATTTAATTTTTTTTTATAAATTTATCATGAAATATTAATTATAAATTATGTATTTTAACTTAATATATGTTACGAAAAATTCAAACAAAATTTAATATAAAATTATATATA
>LIEC01007429.1:0-135690 GCA_001925005.1 Drosera capensis
ACCGATGCGTCCGGAATGCCAAATGCACCTTGGGACGTGGCGCTGACGTGGCGCTGACGTGGCAGTGACTGGGTCGTCTTCAACCTCCGAATTTCCTCCTTTTTCTTTTTCAAAAATTTCAGAAAACTTTGAAAAAACACAACGTCTTCGTTTTAGCTCCGATTTTGACGTGGTTTGATTCGTTGGATTCCTCTCGACGAGGGGTATCTCGTGATGTGATCAAAACTTGATCTTGACAGATTGATTGCCGTGAACAGTAACTTCCGGCAAGAACTCCGAAAATACTCGCATCCGGCTCTGATACCACTTGTTAAGAATTTTGATCACAAATAAAGGAAGAAAAGTATTCTATTGATGAATAGAATTGAGATTTTACAAATCCCTCAAAAAACTTCCTAAACCGATGCAATCATCGGATGTAGACACTTTGTATTGTGTTTGATCCCTTTGCTTCTGGAGGATGGGATAATTTTTCAGGCTCAACCCCTTCCCCTTTTATAGTGATGAAGGTAGGAAATGTGAAAGAACTAAAAACGTGTTTTTGGTTTTCACCGGCCACTATTCACATGTGCACCGGCCACATGTTCACCGGCCACTGTTCACACATGCACCGGCCAAGCATTTGGCTGGACCTATCAGTAGCCTGAGGAGCTTTTGTTGATTGTTGCAGTTTGAGTAGGTTGCGTTATTGAACTTTATTTGATGAATTCGATTGAGATTTTGAGTCGGTGATTGAGATTCCTTGATGATGAACTCTATAGTTGAGTGTGTTTGATCAGCAAGAGCATGTCCAACGTAGTGCTAAAATAGGTGTAGCTATTATTATAATTTGGCACGCAAAAATGCTTTTAGCATCATTATAGAACTGTCATCCCAATGTTTGGTTCTTATACAGCTAAAGGAATTGGATGAAGTCAAATCTCTTGAAAACTAAGTAACTCTAGAAAAGCTATTTTTGAGGCTCGGATTAGATATTTTGTCTTCTAGACTATTGGCGCTGTTCATGGTGAGTTTGCAATTTAGTGGTAATCTTGTATTTTTTTCAAGAGAAATTGAACCAAGGATAACTCAAATCAAGGAGAGAAACAATTGAAAGGCTATTATGTAGTAGCCCTACTATGTTAATGGAATAGTCATCGTGATCCTAATTGTGTCCAAGAGATCTCAATGAAACCTTCACTGGGATTGTTAAGCTTTGACAAAGCAAATACTCAAATTGAACTTTCCCTTGTTTAATTTCCATTTTTTACTTGCTGTTCGTATAAATGAAGTCGCCACTTCTGACGAATGCATATTAGTCTGACTCAGTATTACAGGTGATTTGTTCATGCCTGGATTTAGCGATCATATAACGATGATCAGTAGTGACCACTAGCCTATTTTGCATGCTCTTGTTGCGAAAGTTTTGAGCATCCTGGCGATAAATCCCCGAATACAGAAGCCGATTTCAATCAGCACTATTGTCGGAAGTGGGAGGTTTTTGTTTATGGATGTTCTTTAATCGATGGAAGGCAAAACTAGCAGCTGGGACAGATACTCAAAATTGAGCACTTCTGTGTCCAGAACGTATGCATCTGAAAATTCTCCAGTTCCAAACACAAGGACGGATCTTAAGTGTGTTGCATCCAAAGATTTTATGGTCTTCCTAAGTGGAATTGCAGGGGATGCAGCTTTATTTTTACTCAAAATTGCCGCCTTGGAGACAGTCAGGAGGCTTTCAAGAGCAAGGTGCCCATTGGCATGGAAAGGTGTTCAAGCACTCCAAGCCTTTTGCTACCCTCCATTTAAGTGGATCCATAAATGGGTGCCATTCAAGGGCTTGTTGAAGGCCGTCAAGGTTAGTGTTTGCACAGGTGAATATTCCATGCTTGGCTTTGAGTTTTCTGAGGAATGGAGTTTTTCATTTGTAGTTACCTTTGTTTAAGTCCTTTCAAAAGGAAAAAAAAATCTCAAAGGGACTCACTTCTATTTTTAATGACCTTTCCTGGTAGGCATTCTCACGGCCATTCCTAGTCCTCTCAGTTGCCACAGCTCTTTCTGATCAACCGGCACAAACTGGTCCTACTAGAGGTCCTCATGATTCTCGGCCACCTTCTGGCGGTAATTCAGAGTCGTCGTCTGTGCACTCTTCAGTTAGTACAGGGTAATGAAATATGTCTCTACTGTTTCTCAGTAGTATTGAGTTTCTTGGATTCATAACATGTAAATTTGCACTCAACTATTGTTCTAATTATCCCTGAGGAAATTCCTCCCTTGCTTATTTTTTCATGAAGTCTAGAAGTGGATGTGCATCGTGCCATGTTCTTATTTGATTCTAGTTACATTTATTCGTATTATTACAGGAGTTCTGATGAAGCTCCTGATCAGGTACTGAGCGACCATTGGGTGCAGAATCTTCTTAAAGAACTTGAAAATCAAGGGATCAGCTTACCAGAAAGGTAACGAGTTCCAAGTATATAGAAAAATCCAACCAGTGTGCATGTTTAGCTGTTGCATAAGGAAGTCATCAAAGTCTTATACATTGCCTATTTGCCTGTTTGATTTTCTTTTTCAAATATGTCACTAAATTTGTAACTGGGTGTTCTTAAATCTATGGGTGGGCAGTGTCATTGAAGTCTCACGAATTTGCTTTTTCAGTTTTGTGGCGCCTGTGGCATTATCTATTGTTGTGTGCAATCATACACTGTATCTTATTTGTGATGCAGAATTAAGAATGAGCTCCCTCGGTACTTTTTAGCTGCAGATGGTAACTTATCCTCTCTGTTAACGGCAGTTAAGAAGTCAATTCGTTGGAGGGAGACATACTACTTTCTTTCTGAGGAAGAGCTCAAGCTGTGGTCTAATATGGTTTTTTGGCATGGCTATGATGTGTTGCACCAACCTTGCCTTGTTGTTCGCCTTGGACTAGCTATCAATCTCCCGCCTGAAGAGAGACCCCGGTTTACTCAGGCTATTGGTAAGACTTCTATAGCCTTCTCATTAACTTCTGGGATCTTCAAGTACTAAACCAAAAAGGTACCCGACAAGAGGATGGATCGTGGAAGCATCCTAGGAGTGTTTAACTTGGGTTACATTGGAATGCAGTGGATCTGTTTGAGATATTTGCTTATGCAGTTTCTCAGGTGGAATATGGAATGCTAAATCTCATTGGGGAGAGAAATCCTCAAATGGCTGTTTTGATAGATTGTGAAAGGCTACCTACACTAAAGATTCCGCTGCAGATGATGAGATCCTGCTGTGCAATTTTTCAAGAGCACTACCCGGACAGGCTTGGCTCCATGTTTGTCATTAGACTTCCTCCTGTTCTTCGCGTTCTAGCACAAACTTTTATTCAAGTGAGTTCATTTGGTTTCGCTTTTCTCCTCGTTTCTTCCAGCTAGACTTCAGAATCTGCAAACTCCTTATAATTTTGGAAGCTGACCCTTATGTCTAATAAAGCTACAATCTCGATACAGTTCCTGGTTGCTTCCTATATCAGATAATAGTATTCCCATCTCATATGCATTCTGTTCTGGTCTTTCAGATTCTGAAACCAGTTACGAGACAGAGATTAAAATTTCTGGGTGAGAAGTACCAAGATGTTCTTTCGGAGGAGCATCTTCAGGTTCTACCTGCATATCTTGGAGGCAAATGCTCCTGCTCGATATGCTCAAGCCATAGTGTCCATGATAAGCTAGATCTTCACGGTACTATTGCAATGGCAAGCGAGATGGTAGCATATGCCATTGTCTCAGAAAATGAAGATCTTCCTGCCGTGGATCCTCAACCTCGAATGGATTTGAACTTGGATCGTCATTTCGAGCAGAGTGTGAGATCTGCTGTGATGGCTATTCTTATGATTTGGGTTTTCATTGCTTTCGTTTCGGGATTCCTTGATCCAGAAACTCGCCCATTTCCACTTCCACTCCCACATCCTTGAGGTAATGGAAGAATTCTTGTTCATCACTATCATTAGTACATCAGTATGCTGTTTCCTTTTGCATGTGAATGTCACAATGATACATGTTGATATTTGTATATATAGTTTGACCGACTATGGTGCTCGCCGAAACGCTATTTTCCTAGCTTCTGCTGGATCCTATTGCTCATAACTTCTTCCCGATTTATGATTAGCTGTAAGATGAATTTTGTTCGGACTTGTTGGTCATGGAAACCATGCATCTTCTTGTGTCCCTGGTAAAACAGCACTTAAAGCACCACGCTTAAAGCCAGAAGTCACTGAAATGGGGAAATCCACTGGTGAAGCTGCAGTTGAATGTGTGTTTTAGAAGAATGCCTCAGTCAAGGGAAGAGATGTCGCTTTAGAAGATGTGTTCGGTACGCTTATGGTCGTTTTGGCAGCAACTTCGAGGAGTGAAGTTGAACACCGCCGACGATGAGCCAGATGTTTACTCAGGGATGGACATTGGGCATTGTAAATCCAATGGCTCTGTCCGATAACCTATTGTTGTCTTGGAAGTTTGCAAACTATCTATTTCCTACTGGCAAGATATTCCACCATACCTAGAAAATCTGATGAGGTTGGCAACAGGCATTTGGCTGGATACTGGTATCGGAAAAGCTTATTCCTCCCACGTTCCCTACACACCTTTGGCACCTTGTTGCTTCTTCATCAATACTTACCTGGAATCAAATGATGGACGACGCGAATTACCACCAGAAAAATGAGCGTGACGCCGGGCCTTTGGAAAAGCATGACAAATATCATATTCTATACACGGTGGAATGTAATAGCGTGATATATTATACAAAGGTAATGAATGAAATATCTTGTGATCCTTGTGTGAAGTGTGATCATTTCAAGATCATATTTCCTTTCAGCTCTCAAATATCTCAGGAATCACAAAGTAATCATAGAACCATTTCATGCAGGTTTAACATATTCCAAATGATTGTCGTTATATTGAAAGAGACAGAAGAGCATAACACGGACGAGAATTGCCAACAAAATCCGATCGATATTGTCACGGACAAAATGTCAATGTCATCACCCGTTTATAAATGAAGCTGTGAACTATTCACAACTCGCTTAAAACTCACTTCACCGAAACCGGAAAAAAAATAAAAAATCTCGGTCGTCACAGCACCGAAAAAAGAGGAGAACACACGGAACATTTCGAGTTCAGTTCTTCAGACCAGTTCATTTCTACATCGAGGTTGGTCCAATTCTTCCTTCATATTCAATCCAACAAAAAAAAAAAAAACAAAAAAAACTATTCATTTTTCAATCGCATCTGATAATTACTATCCTTTGCTTGAATCTCACCCGTTTAAATCTTCACCTTCCTTTCATCGATGTCAATGTTTGGTACCAAAAACACTTCACTCTCGCGATCTGATCTATTCCTCATCTCGCTATATATTTGAGAATCGATCTCTTTGATTTGTGAATCATTAGCGGCGAAGAATTAGGGTTTATTGGTGCTTGACTAGTAAGTTTCAGTGTCGATTTGGGGATGTGATGTGATTTGGAGTTTTGTCGTGATCTAAGAGTTTGTGATTTCTTGTTTGAGTGAATGATTGATGTTTTGTTTTGATTTGGTTTTGTTGTAGATTTGGAGTTGTGTGAGGGATTGATCTGAGGAAAAAATGGCGCCGAATAATGTTGATCTGCAGCAGCAACAGCAATTGGCTTCTAAGCCGCCTCCGCCGCCTTCTCCTCTTCGCAATTCGAAGTTCTTTCAGGTTGATCTTTTTAGATCTGTGGATCTTTTTTTTCTCTGTGAGTTGGTCAATTGACAAGATATCTGATTAATATGATCAGGGAGTTATTGAGATGAGTCAAGAGTATGAATCCTTGTTTATGTGGTACTTTTTTATCCTGATTGTTTGTATTCGTTGGCTTGTTGATTAGTCGAATATGAGGATCTTGGTAACGGGAGGAGCGGGATTCATTGGTTCTCATTTGGTTGATAAGTTGATGGAGAATGAAAAGAATGAGGTATGTGTTTGATGAATATGGTGTAGTACTCTTCAGATGGGGGAGATCCGAAGGAAGAAAAAGATGAACTCGTTAAGTTTTCGATTGATTTACTCATTGTTTTCGGTCAATTCTTTGTCGGGCTTAGGTGATTGTTGTTGATAACTATTTCACCGGCTCAAAAGACAACCTTCGTAAATGGATTGGTCATCCAAGATTCGAGCTTATCCGTCATGGTATGCATCTTCATTCTTCCCGTATTATTTCTTTTGATACATCCCAAGTTTCTCAAGTGTCTTCTTTTTCTTGCCTTTAGTTGATATAGGTGTAGAATGAGCTCCCCGTAGTCATCTTAAAGCAAATGTGCTTTTCCTATTTGTGGATATTGGTTTTCCATCAGATGTGATTGGACCCTTGATATCTTGGCCAGAATGGCAATAATAAGTTATTAATTTCAAATCTTAATGAGAATTATGCTTACAATCTTAAAAAGACACCTTTAGCAGCATCTTGTCGATGTGGTATAATCATAGCATCTTAACTCTAAGGATGATGATCTAATTTTTTTTCCATCTGCAGATGTTACTGAGACGTTGTTGGTTGAAGTTGACCAGATATACCATCTAGCTTGCCCTGCCTCTCCCATTTTCTATAAGCATAACCCTGTAAAGGTAAGCATACTTGTTGAACTTATCTGTAATTTTCTTTTGAGTTAGATGAGAGCCTAGAGTATGCCAGTCTGCCTTTCATTACCATTATCATATATGGGTTGAGGCAGCAAAACATTTTTCACTCTTGAATTTGGAACTTCTGACAAGTTTTCTGACCTCGACCTTATACGATGCTAGACAATCAAGACAAATGTGATGGGCACATTGAATATGTTGGGACTGGCAAAGCGTGTTGGGGCAAGGTTAGTGGTTTCTGCACCTTGATACTTGTGTGTATTCTCGTTCAACGTAAAGACTGGCTCAGGATATGTCTTTGATTCCATCTCCTATCAGGATTTTGCTCACATCGACTTCAGAAGTGTATGGTGACCCCCTTGTGCATCCTCAACCGGAAACCTATTGGGGAAATGTTAATCCCATTGGTATGCCTCGCCCTCTTATCTTGAACATCGACGAGAAAATCGCTTAACTGCAGAAGGAAAGCTTCAGATTTGTCTCGAATATTTAATATCTCCACCAGTAACACTGCGGAAACCTGTTTCCTATCTTTTAGGAGTTCGTAGCTGCTATGATGAAGGAAAGCGTGTTGCTGAAACATTGATGTTTGATTATCACAGACAGCATGGGATTGGTAAAGAGACTATCTTTTGGCACCTTTATACATGAGGAAGTCATCAACATTTTCTGCAACATTTTCCTTTATATTTCCTGGAACAGAAATTCGTGTAGCCAGAATCTTTAATACTTATGGGCCTCGCATGAACATTGATGATGGCCGCGTTGTTAGCAATTTCATTGCTCAAGCACTTAGGTAAGCAATAGTATGCCTTTAAGCTTCATACTCTTGAGTTCTCTATATACTTTTCTGAAAACTGTGAATCAGCTTATGTACTGTGGCATGTTTTTGAGCGAGAAAGTGTTGCGACTTCAAGCCTGTGGAAAAGCTATGCACTCTTTACCTGTATTTGTTACGTGTGATATGGGGACATGATGGACGGTGGGACTCATGTTCCCCTCATCCAAGAATCTATACAGTGGTTCTTGACTTTCCAATAAAAATTCTTGTTTTGTTTGTTAAGTCGGAAGGTGAACTCATTCGCTTACCTAGATCTTGCTATTTGCAGGAATGAACCCTTGACTGTTCAAGCTCCTGGGATGCAAACTAGGAGTTTCTGCTATGTATCTGACATGGTAGGCGTTTTTTCCCCTCATCTTCTGATCTATAAATGAAAAGAGAAATTCCAATCACTTGCATTGCAATTTAGGTTGATGGTCTCATCAGACTGATGGAAGGAGAGCACACTGGGCCAATTAACATTGGGAATCCAGGTAATACATGAAACTGTGCATTGCTTTCTGCGCACGCCAAGTCATGCTTCTTATGTTGTTACAACAGTATCTGATGTGGTGTTTCTGTAACAAACCAGGTGAATTCACAATGCTTGAACTTGCGGAGAATGTCAAAGAGGTAACTTCCTACCATTCTATGATCTAAATTTCGTGCGGAAGTCCTGAATTGGTGACTTATTTTCCCCTGCATCTTGACTTGGTTGTGGAAGCTCAAGTGCAAGTTCAACTATGAATTACCACAAGTTTTGTGACTAAATCAATTTGGCGAAAACATGCTAAGAAAGCCATTTAATAAGGATTTTGACTGTAACGTCACAGATCTCGGGAAATTTGAGATGTCTGCTTTCATATTGAAACTTCATTATGTGAGCAAAATTCGTTTGCCTTTAAAACGTCCCTACTATCTCTTGTGGCGGTGGCTTCAATGCTAATAATCTGCATTTTTTGCAGCTCATTAATCCTGAAGTGAAGATATCCATGGTGGAGAACACTCCAGATGACCCCAGACAGAGGAAGCCCGACATCACCAAGGCGAAGGAACTCCTTGGATGGGAACCCAAGGTCAAGTTAAGAGAGGGGCTCCCCCTGATGGAGGAGGATTTCCGCCTGCGTCTTGGAGTCCCCAAGAAAGAGTAGGGCATTGTTTGGTTCAATAACCTGAAGTTTTTGTAGAATAGGTCCTGCCCAAATAGATAGTAGAGTTTGGTTGATGTCTGTTTTGCATCATCGTCATGTGTTATTTCCCTATCCCAATAATTGGGGAAGTCACTGCTTCCCCTAAGCCCTTTTCTTCTGTTGTGTTGGTCCATATCTCACAGATTGTACAAGAAATCAATGGTACTATCATGTCTGTTTCAGGAACTAATGATACTCTTCTTTTCTTCGAGATTATGAAGCACATTGCTGGTGTAATATCAATAGTGATAGTAGTTATCATTCTTTATAAGCTCTCGAGATTGCGAGGAGAACATAAAGATTGATAGACATTGGTTTAGGCAATAATATAAATCAAAATCATCAAGGAAAAGAGATTGATAATTGTTCAATAATTTGATGAATGCAGATCTCTCCATTATCAACAGCAGATGAACACAGGCTCCCACATTCAAGAAATTTACCAGAACTTCATTACCAAATCCGATGAATGTCGATCTCAGCATTATCAACAGCAGATGAACACATTCAAGAAATTTAACAGAACTTCATTACCAAATCCGAATCAAACAAGTTCATACAATGAACACAAAAGTTCATCAACATTAAAAGAAAAGTACATCAACACCTAATTCAACGACCACAAGCCCTAGAAATTGACTATGGAGCATCATAACACTTCGACACATCGAAGAAACCCTAGAAATCATCTAACCCCCAAATCCATACAAGGTCCTTCCCTGCCTCTTCAACGCGTACACAACATCCATCGCAGTCACGGTCTTCCTCCTCGCGTGCTCCGTGTACGTCACCGCATCCCTGATCACATTCTCCAAGAAGATCTTCAGCACTCCCCTAGTCTCCTCATAGATTAAGCCGCTGATCCTCTTCACACCGCCTCGACGTGCCAACCGCCGAATCGCCGGCTTCGTGATCCCCTGGATGTTGTCTCGGAGCACTTTCCGGTGTCGCTTCGCTCCTCCCTTGCCGAGTCCCTTGCCGCCCTTGCCACGCCCTGACATCTTATTCGCAGAATTGAGAGTTCTGTGAGAGATTGATTTGCGACTTCGAGAGGGGGATGATGTTGTGGGGGTATTTATAGGGAAAGTGGTGGGGAGGCCGATCCGTGTGATGTGGTGGGAGTGATTGTGGTCCGTTGATTGTGGGGAGATGAACGGTGGAGGATGGGGTGGGGTGTGGTGCGGATTGAGGAGAAAACACAGCGGGAATGATGAAATTTTCATGTTGTATTAAGGTTTTGTATTTCAGTTTCAAAATTTTGGCTCACACAAATAAATGTGTAAAACTTTTTTTGGTCCTCGTTTGAGAATTGAAATGTGGGTAATTTTTTTAGTGGTATTTCAAAATTCTTTATGAGTAACATTAAATTTCAATGATAACAATATACCCGGTAAAAGAGATTGACGCATTTTCAAAAGTAGTTGCACTAATACATTGAAGATTTACATAAAAATCATGTCATTTTCATTGGAATTTAAGAATAAGAACCTTAAAAGTATACAATCACTAACCTAATCTAAGATGAGGAAAGTCATTATTTCAAAATGAGTAATTCACAATTATCATTAGCGAGAGCACAACACCAAGTAAGAAATTATTTCGAAATGACGATCTTAAAAGATACCAACCCTTTGATCATCTTATTAGAATATATTTACTCATTCCATCTCGAATAAATTATGAAAATTTAAATTAATACGATCATTAAATAAATATATTGATTTATTGTGTTTTGACATTTTTGTTCTTGTGAACGTGGAGGGGAAAATATGAGCTGTTGGAGATAAAAAAAAATGTGATATAAATATATTTGTAATTTAGAATTTTTAATTTTAAACAGTTATCATTTTAGAAAATGTTTAATTTATACGAGACATCTATTCTTAATAATGTGTCGCCATTTATCTGGGATGGATGAAATTTCGTTTTTTTAATCGTCTTGACATTTCTAACATGTGTATCCAAAACGCGTGTGTTTGCTTAGAGGAGTGAATATAAGGGATATGAATAGTAATCTCATATAATTTATTACCTCATATCGTTTTAGGTTTTATGATATTTTTTGAAGGACGATAAGTTATCTTCCATAACTAACTTGATCTTTCAGACGAGGGACTAATTAGCAGGGGGATGCCACAATTAGTCCAAGACTAATATTTACATGGGATTAGGATACCAATAAATGCTGTATTGTATTTGTTTGATGGCTTTAGGTATTGAAATGGACTAAGTTTTCCTATCCTATCCTGAGCACTGATCTTTCCTATCCGGAGTATTGATCTTGTTTTAAAACAAAGAACAATGTTACGATAAATAATCCCAGCCAACCACACCCCATCTGCAACAGTTCTTCTCGACTCATGCACTATTTGGGCCAGACTGAGTTCGTTTCATGGGCCTTTCTCTTGGGCCACACCAATTCACCAACCAAACCTTCAAAGCCCACCATTCCCATTCCCATCCCCTCCCCACTCACCAATCCCATGCGCTCATCATCGGCTCACTCGCCAAAACAGCGATCGATCCCTCGAAGAGAGAGAGAGGAAGAAAGTGTTGGGAAAAAAATGGGGTGGAAGAAGTTCGATCCGTGGTCGGTGTTCTTCAGGCGAGAGTGGAATCGTAACTGGCCGTTCCTAGTTGGATTCGCTGTCACCGGCGCCCTCATCACCAAAATGTCCCTCGGCCTCACCGGTAATCTCTTTGGATCTCGATCGCCTCGTTTTCGATTGATTGATGGATTGATGGTAATTTGATCTGATTTGGTTTGGTTTTGTGTGTGTGTGTGTGTGTCTGTGGTTGTAGAGGAGGATGCGAAGAACTCGAAGTTCGTGCAGAGGCACAAGAGGTGTGTGGATTCGATTTGTTGTGGTTTTTGTTGGATGGAACCCTAGATTCCTCGATTTGTGTTTTTGTGTGAATTTGAATTAATGCCTTTGTGTCGTGTTCATTTTGGTTAGGGTTTGTGAGCTGGTGGTCGTGGTTGGTGCTTAGAAACTCATGATTTATGTATTTATGTGTGTTTTCATGTCATTCACTTTTTAGATTATCGATCATATGATATGAATCTGGTGATAAGTATTGGGAGATGCAGATTGTTCAGAATTTGTTGATGTTTTGATATGAAACGGATTTGGTTTGTGTATTCCAACATGTCCAAGGGATAAAAATGGTGTTCAGAACGAAGTTTTCTTTTCATCTGTTAGTATTTAGAATATTAGGTTTCATATCAGGTGGTTTAGCTTTGTGTGTTGCTGTTGAGGGTACAAGGTTGTGGAGAATTTTATGGGTTATAGATGTGGTGAGGTGCATTCGAAGAAGTCTTGTTGCCTTGGAATTTATCTCGAGAGGAGTGATTTTAGATGACTACATAGTGCTTATTTTATCCAATAGTTTGTGATCCTCGCTTTTTTGCTTGCTCAGATTGAATTTTTTTTATTTTAACTATGTCAAATGTGTATTATCTTGAGGTGACATATTTGATTAAAGCCATCTCCAAATTCTATTTAAAGATCATAGGAGTGGACAGAGTATTTTTCATGTATATAATTCCCAACCTGTACCAATTATCCTTGTTATCCTGTCTCAAATTTCCGGTACTAGTATCTTAGAACTTCTGGCTCCAGGATCAAGAATGAAATACCATTTGCACACATGTGCTTAGATGTTGGTCTTGATTAAAATCAAGATATGGCCGTTGTATTATCTCATCGGATGGAAATGGCGCTTGCAAAAGGCCTTGATCTTAGGCTAAAAAAGAAAAAGAAAAAAAAGCAAGTGCCGTGTTTGGATCTGTCCAGCGTTGTGATATTGTAGCTATTCTAAGATTATTTTATGCTTTTCAATCTTTTAATGTTAGAAAGTGTTTCTTGTATAACTATTACTTTTGATTAAATTAATTACAATCAGTTTTGATACATAATGTCGTCGACTTGAAAAAAATGGAAGACTTAAGCTAAAAATGGCTCTATCATCAAGATGAATAAAGAGCACAAGCTTCTTCTTTGAGTGTTTTGCTTGGTCAGCTGAACTGTTGTCTGTGATTTGAATTATTTTGTAGCGACCGGTTTTTGAACTTATAGTCAGCATGTTTGGTCTTCACTATGGGCTTAGTAATGTAATGTAGTTTAGGGATTTTCTGCATTTGATTGCTCCTGTGTTGAATGCTTGTAGCCTTGAATGATGGTGTTATACTTCATCTTGTGTTCCCCACCTTAAATTTTCTGGGTTAAGAAGGATAGAGCAGTAAAGCCGCTCTAGTTTCTGCTTGCAATCTTCCCTCCCTTTTTTTTACTTTTATGTTTTTGGTTCCTATTCCCACTCCATTACCTGCTGAAGCTGAAGTCCCACTGTTTGACGTATATTGATGTTGAAATGTCCTTTGTGGTATCAAGTGGTGGAACATAGCTTGTTGCTTCAAGCTCCTGCTCGAAAGTCCAGTTTAGCAATATTGATAATGACGTCAAGTTATAATGGCTATGAAGTGTTTCAAATGCGTGAACTTGGCCGTGAATTGCATTCTTTGATTCTGTTCTGATTTGAATGCCTATTGCTTATGATGATGTTTTAAATTCTCTAGGTATTGCATGTGCTGATTACATGACATGAGATATTGATCTACTTCTCTGTTTGCAGGCACTGAAGAGGTGGATGGATCTGCAGGTGGCTTTCTTGTTTCTGGCCATGAATAACAGCAGAGTTTTTCGCTCTTGTTTCTTTCCTGATCTTGCCATGGGTTGTCCTTTGGCTATTTCAATATAAAATTTTCATTTCTTCTGTAAGGTGCATTTTAAGCGTTTTCCAAATTGACGGATTCATTATGTGCTACAATGATTATGCCATTTCTGCTTTTGTCATCAGAGATGAGTGACTCGCCAGTTCTTTACTAAGAATTTGCTGCAGGGTGACATATTCGGACGCATGTATACCCCATATTTTCCTCTCTATGACGAGCAGGTAATGTTGTGTGCTCTTTTCGCACCAAGGAAACTCGTACAACACCAAGCGGAACAAATCAATACAACAGCTTCCCATACAATGTACGGCACAAAGCCGAAGGCAGGAACAAACTACAACAAAGCTTCGCACACAAAGCACTTGAACCAGTTTCAGTTACCATAAAAGATAATTGATGTTAAAAAGGATGAACGTGAAAGAAAACCCCGGATTCCACTTCGTTCCACGCCATGGCAATATGACCATATGACCCAATGCACCACATGAGCCAATGCATCGATCACCAAGAAGAAAATTGTTGGCATCGATGAAAACCCAAAGAATAAGGACAACACAAGTAATCCACAATAGACTTGTTGGCATCGATCGCCAAGCCACTGCATAACAAGAAGAAATTGCGTTCTGCTCATCATCTGTGTGAACCAGGAAGACCCAAGTAAAAAGACCTCCGAGAGAAGTGTCGTAGCATAAACTGCAACTCATAAATCAACGATAGTGTGTCTCGCATCTATCCTCAACAGCACGAGATAGAACTTAGAACTAAACTACATGTCACATGTGCCTAACACGGACGCGACAGCTAACATATATCAGTTTCTTTACAGTTTTGTCTCTGCATCAATTCCTGATAGTAAGATTCTGAGAAGCAGGTGAAGTCCCCACATGATTCAGGAAACTCAAGGCTAAGCAAGCTTTTAGCCGATCACGGGGAAGAAAGAACACAGAGAAATATATATTCACTTCAGTCGGGGCATGGCTTCGCTTGTGTATCTGTCCAAATCAGCGTCAAGTTCCTCAGCAGATACCTCTTCACTGCGGTATCTTTTTTTACTTCGTCCTCGTTCCCTTCCGAATCCATGTCTCCATCCACCCCGTCTCACCACGCCACCTCTTCCTCGTCCACTGTTACATCATAAGCCAGCATACAAGTCGATAAAGACGAGAAGTATCAAACCAGGAGATGATGGACAAGAGAGACAAATAGTGCCTGAATAAGGAAACTGCTGTAGAAAACTCAGAAAAGCATGTGTACTCCAAATCTGATCTCTGCCATTAAGCATATGAGACTAAAAATCACTTGCTATGTTTGCCCTTCTTATCCTGGATGCCTCATGCATACGACATGGAACAGAATAATCTTGATAACTTCAATGACCAAATGACTGACTATCATAGGCTAGCAGATTCGCAATAGCATAGCTAAGTAATGGCCGATCATTTTTGTTTTCAATATAGCAAGAGTGGGAATAAAGAGCATATATAACAGAAGGCAATATTAGGTGATGCATCACCATTATGTAAAATCATAACCGCCGGTACAATGAAACAGTTAGAAATCCATCCTAAGGAGCAAACCCAAAATCTAAAATGTTGAACAATTACAGTTAGCTATTCAAGATGTTTGAGGAGGATCCTGAATATAGAAGCCAATATATGGCCCGGCGGCCCGAACTTTCTGAAAGTTACACCGCGAACTTACTAGAAGTTAAGCGGCGAACTTTGACAAATGATAAAAAAAATTGACACAGGATGCACTACTACTTCTCCATACAAAATTACGAGCATCAGTTATTTAAAGAACTGTATTGTGTGTTTAATCGCCGACTATGGAGGAAACCTTTGGGATAACATGGCGATTGGTGTTGGTGTGGTTGCTGTTGTGGAATAGGCGGCGATCACGGAGGTGGTGTTGGACTTCTCGGCCGGGGTGGGCTTCTTGGTTTTACCATTGTTGAGTTGCTGCGAGGAAAATGTTACGTTGTTTTACTATCATGAAATCGCATAACGCAAAGAGGTGTCATGGTGTAGTTGGTTATCACACCGTAGGTCTCCGGTTTAAGTCCGGGCGACGCCATTATTCCTTCTCTGTTTTTTCTTCGTCCATCCTTGTTCTTCTGGTTCTTTCAGTACAGTTCTAATCTCTTTTAACAACATTTTCTATGTTGAAACGAGTATCGATATGATCCATTTTTCGACTGCAAATGAGTCTTTATCAAACCAGACTCATCTAATTGTCTTTATCAAATCATTGCTTCATTCCAGCGGTAGAAATCTTGAAATCAAGCAACAAATCACACACAATGATACAGAAACGACATCAGATTCAATGAAAAGTCCAAAAGGAACATAAACTGTTCATCCTTCGATTGATACATGAGATTATTACAACTAACAACCAGAAACTACCTAACTTCATCACCATCATACAACAGAACAACGCGTCAACAACATATCCGAAGATCCCCAAATCCGAGACCACGAAACCCTAAATAATCTCCTAAGAACTGGTGAACTTGGTGACGGCCTTGGTGCCCTCGGACACGGCGTGCTTGGCCAATTCCCCAGGCAAGACCAATCTCACAGCAGTCTGGATCTCCCTGGAGGTGATGGTGGGCTTCTTGTTGTACCTTGCAAGCCTGGACGACTCCTGAGCGAGTTTCTCGAAGATGTCGTTGATGAAAGAGTTCATTATTCCCATCGCCTTGCTCGATATCCCGATGTCCGGATGCACCTGCTTCAAGACCTTGAAGATGTAGATCTTGTACGTCTCCACGCTCTTCTTTGATCGCTTCTTCTTCTTGTCGACGCCGCCGCCGCCTTCCTTGGGAAGCTTTTTGCCTGCCTTCGGCTTCTTCTCCGCCGGAGCCTTTTCCGCGGTTGCAGCGGCGGTCTTCTTCTCCTCCGCTGGCTTCTTCTCTGCCTTCGGCGCCATTGATCGATTGAATTTCTGTGGATATCTTTTGCGAATTTGAGAGATTTTGCTGCGAGAGGAAGGTTAGAGTAATGTATTGGTGGTTGAATATATATTTATACAAGGAAGCTGCTTGATTTGATTAGTGGTTGAGGATCTGCGTGGATTGAGTGTGGAAAGAAATTTGGGACGTTGATTGTATACTTTTGTAAAGGATCAATCGACCGTGCGATGAAAAGTAGGGCGTGGGAAGTGGGGAGAGGAAGCGTTTGACACGTGTATTGCCCTTATTGGGTTTTAAATGGTTGATTGACAAGCACTCGGATAGCTGACGTGGAAGAATATGTTACGTTCGATGTGGAAAAGCTAAGAGCTCAATGGACAGGTCCGCTTGGTGGTTCCGAAGTCTTTGGTCTTTGGTTTTTGGGTTGGCTTGGTTCGATATACAATGGGCCTTTTTCAGCGCAGCCCAAGGAAATCAAGCACGATCACGAAGGCACGATTGTTATTGTTTCAAAGAAGTTTTGACTGCAATTTCTTCTTTCTGATTGATACTTGATCTTTTATTTCTTCAAATGTGACAAAATCATTTTCTGATAGACGAACAATACAGCTTTGATTTGGAACTGCTATTGCTTTTTTTAATGGATATGTAATCCTAGTCCTTTGAAATGTAAAAAATCATTTTCATGATACATAAAATATACACGTTTGATTCAGAACTTTTGATCAATGGAAAAACACAATAGTAAGACAAAGGGACCTATGGCTGGGCAGGAAGGAACCATTGCATCATGTGCTTGACAAGTTAACGTGACAAAACTCGGTTTCAGACTGATTTAAAAAATAACGTAAAAATCCCGGCGTACATGATTCTTAGCATGTAGATACTGGTGCCATGAAAGTAAATTGCCAAAAATCTTCATTGATAGAAACAAATGACTCTGCTTGAATACTTGAAATTCCAATCTTGGCTATCACTATGATACATAAATCAATTTTGTGGAGCAAAGAACAACTCAAATGAACGACCTTCATCCTACTGTTCCTACATGATGAATGCAGGTTAAACTTCTAACATTCTGCTTCCAAATTCCACGACAATTCCACTGAAAAATCCACATGTACTTCACCTAAAACGACAATTACAAGAGAATAGATTGGACTGATTACAGTGCTAAAACACTTTGATAACACCTGCGTAACAGCGTAGGACTCCAGAATCATTTCCAATTCGAATTTAAATTTCGTAAACTAGCACCTTCAATACTAGTATAGCCTCCTAAAAACATGAGACCAACAAGGCCACTGTTCTTGAGATATCTTGGATTGATAACTTACTTGATCACAATATTCCGCCATACGAAGTGTAAATGGTCTGATGAGAACACCAAAACACAATTAATCAAAGATCAAACCCAGATCCAGCTCCACATAAACAGAACACCAATACAAATAAGAACCCAAACACAAGTGAGCCGAATCAGCAATTCATTCTCATTGATATAGCAACCATACATTCAGATTCGGTAACCCAACGGTTTAACTACACAACTGTAACCCTAGAAAGCACCAACTACACAACAAACTTCTTCATCTTCAACAACTTCGACAAGAAGACACATACAAATCAGCTAAACCAACGAACACATTCTTCTACTCATCATCATCTACTTCTTGGGAGACTTGGTGGCCTTGCTGGGAGACTTAGGTTCCTTCGGCGACTTCTCGGCGGTCTTCTTCGGCAACAACACGGGATTGATGTTCGGCAGCACACCGCCATGAGCAATCGTCACGCCACTCAGTAGCTTCCCCAGTTCCTCATCGTTCCTTATCGCCAGCAACACGTGCCTCGGTATGATCCGATTCTTCTTGTTATCCCTCGCCGCATTCCCCGCCAACTCCAACACCTGTACATCAAAATCCCCAAATTACACACCAAAACCCTAGAAATCACAGTTCATCAAGAAAACACATATTAGACGCTGAGATGATCTTATACCTCAGCGGCGAGGTATTCGAGGACAGCGGCGAGGTAGACGGGAGCACCGGTGCCGACACGCTGAGCATAGCGCCCTTTCTTGAGGTAACGCCCGATTCGGCCGACGGGGAACTGCAGACCGGCCTTGATGGAGCGAGAGACCGGCTTCTTCTTGGGGCCGCCGCCTTTCCTGCCTCCGGCGCCCTTCTTCGCTTTGCCGCCGGCGTCCATTGATGATCGGAGTTCGAGGATTCCGGCGAGTTGAGTGAGAGAAATGAGATATTTGGGATTGGAGATGATTGAGATGTGATGTGAGTGGGATGAGATAAGAAATGTGATGGGGTTTTTGTAGTGAGTGGGGGTGATCACTCGGATTGAGGGGGATTGGGGTAAGGACGAATGTGGGACGTTGGATGGGACTTTTAATCGACGGTTGTGGTTTGTTTGGGGTGTGATCCGTGTGGTTTTGGGTTAGCCAATGAGAAGCGATGGAATTTGTTATTGGGTTTTTTTGCGTTTGGGGATGTTTCTGGGTTTGAACATTACGGACATTTTACTCATTTTGAAATTTCTATGTACATGTTGACCTACAAAACTTAATTTCCTCGTGGGTTCATGTACGTGAGACTGAGCATTTCTTTTGGGATAGGACTCCCTTTCAATCCCATTCGAGTAAATAATAAATGGAGGCTTACAAATAAATTCTTTTGACATACGTATATTAATAGAATTCACAGCGATCCTAAATGTATCTAACTTGATGTTATGAATTTATGATCAATGTTATGCAAAGTTATGATCATTCGTAAACATGTTCTTTTTTAAGTATCAAATCCTCGTTTGTGAGTACTAAGTCTTCAAGTGCTATTTTCATGTTTTAAAGTAGCGTGACATGATTAAGGTTTCAACGGTCAGCTTTTAAAAACTCTCTTTGTTTATGTATTGTCCTAAGCTGTTATGTCACAAGATGCAATTCTAATAAGTTCTAAGAAACCACTAGTTTACCTATCTTTTATTTTACATGCATACAATAGTATAGTTATTGAGATTGTTTTCTCACTCTCATGTCTAATGACAAGGTCGAGAGAATCATAATAGATGAGAAAAATACGTAGAAAACTTATGACATAACAACTGGCTCAAGATTTGAGGACGACAATCATCGAAAATGGTATAGGATCATGCGAGCTTTATACTCTCGAACCCTTGATGTGGCATCTTAAACGGCACCAGCGACCGACCACTAGACTACAAGGGGAGCAGGTTGAGAGCTTTATACTTTAGCCTTGTGGTTAAGTCATGACGATAACGTATCGGCGCTTAAGTTTGTCAGGAAGTTACTTAAACATCTATCTAAACGACTTCACTCGACCAATGACATCTCACATTAATCTGTTTGGTTCAAGAGTAATTGGTAACATTCATGCTCAAATCAACGTTAACATCGTATCATGCCTTACACAAATCTCTTCACCCACAGCATGTGTTCCTAAACCTTAGTGGCCTCATTATACTCATCTCAATTGTTGAAATATCAAAATAATTTCTTAACCTGGACTCCCGTGAAATTTACCGCACAAATGAATATAAACACTTATATAACATACGAAGCATAGTTATCATCGAATTCTTGACAAATCATATATGAAACAGTGCATGTGTTATTCATGGTTATCAACATAGAAAATACAACAAAGAACTTGCACCCCAATTGATAAGCCATATGTGTTATTAAACTGATCTTTCATGAACCGTCATTCGATTGATCTGATTTTTTAAGATTTTTTTAACAAAAAAAAAATATAACGTCGCTGACTTCAATCATACTATTATATGCCAACAATTATTCCCCTGACAACGATGGAAGCGCAATTATCCAATTATGTGGTGGATAAACTCGACATTTCTCACCCCATTTCTTATATTTTCCGTCCAGAAGAGGAAAAAAGAGATACGCAAAGTGGAAGCGAAGTGTCTCATTCGGCGTCTCTTGTACTCCACGGTGGTCTTCCTCATCATCTCATCTTTCGCTTGCCCTATATTCTCTCCAATTCTCTTTACCTTTCCTCTCGTCTGCGCTATTCGTCGACGAATCTTTTCATCGAGCCATGGTGAATCCATCTTCTCCTTTATTTTCGCAAATTTTCACTTTAAGTTGATTGTTTATTTGTTTCAATTTGATCTCCGATAGTGTGAGTTTCCGATTAATTGATTTGCGAGCGAATTAGTTGTTTATGTTGATCTGTGTAGATCTGACTGGACGATTGCTTAGTTTTTGTTCTCCGATACTGCCATGTGACTCCTCGGAGGACAAACACCTCAATTATGTATTATGAATACCACTGTAGCGCTCGTTTCAGATCTTCTTAATCTTGCTATTAGTGTTGGTGCATCACATTTTCTTGGGTATGCCCTTTTTCCATTGCATTCAAATAGTAAATTAGTAACAAAACAAAGTTAAATTTTTTAGATGTAAAATCGGAGGTCGGAATGGTTGATGTCCTTGGTATCATGTAATCCTCGCTTTGATATTATTTTGAGTATAGTGTCCGTGTTGAATATTGCATATTTCCTCTAGTCAAGAAAACTGAGAGGATACTAGGATACTTTCCTTTAATGTTGAGAATGAGCTGAATAGGTATAGAACTGCAAAGATCACTTCAACTAGAAGCATCTGGTCCATGCTTGGTGTCTTGGTGGCCACTGAGCATCAGGACAGTTCATCTAACCTTGCAAATTCATTGCTACACATTGAGTCCTTTGGGTTGTTGACCTATCCTTGCAATTCTTGAGTTGAAAGCTTTCAGTTAGTTGGTCATGCAGTGGAGATAGAGAAAGGATAATGTAGAGATCCATAGGAGAAAAACAAAAACTCTTTGATGTGTTTTTAAATTAAATACTGTATAAAGTAGTTCATGCTCATACGTGACATGCCTCAGTACTTAGTATCAAATATTAACATCTATACATGAACTGTAGGCCAATGCAGAGTCAGGAATGGCTGTGCATGATGACTGCAAGCTGAGATTTCTGGAGCTAAAAGCAAAGCGAACTTACCGATTCATTGTGTTTAAGATCGAGGAGAAGCAGAAGCAGGTGGTCGTTGAAAAGCTTGGGGAACCTACTGAGAGCTATGAAGATTTCACTGCAAGCCTTCCCGAGAATGAGTGCCGCTATGCTGTCTATGATTTTGACTTTGTGACGGAAGAGAACTGCCAAAAGAGCAGGATATTCTTCATCGCATGGTAATCTATTCTTGGGTTTTGCATTAATATTTTGTGTTTTCAGTTTGAAAGTTCGTGTGCTAATCGCCATGCTTTCATGCATTTGTCCTTGAAAGGTCTCCTGACACGTCGAGGGTGAGAAGCAAGATGATTTATGCTAGTTCTAAAGAAAGATTCAAGAGGGAGCTCGATGGCATTCAGGTGGAGCTCCAGGCGACTGATCCAACTGAGATGGGTCTTGATGTTTTCAGCAGCCGAGCTCGCTGACTTCGCAAAAATGCAACAAATATTGTTTGGGCTTCTGTGTTGTTGCCGTTCAATCAATAATTAATAGATTGTGGGTGATATTGCTTGTCTTCGTTGGTTTCAATGTTCTTGTTCGACCTTGTGATCGTTATTTGGCATGGGTTTGATATGTTGTGAACTCGATTTGTTCTGATCGTGTGGTACCATTGACAGAAACAAAAGGTGTAATGCGTGATGGCAAGATGGCACATTTTTGTCTGTCTGCTAGAAATGAAAATCTTAATCCAGATCATATTCCCAAATGTGTTCTGCCATGTGTGGGTAATGATGATGAACAGAAATGTTAACGCAAGCGATCCTTTTTTTTTTTTTTTTGAAGTGAACGGAAGTGATCTTTCCAATCCTCATGACTGTGGCCAAGTATATAGGCGCAGAATTGTGTTTGGTTTGGGCAATTGTTTATCAACATAAGCATTCCACATTATGTGAAGAAACATGAGTCAAATTGCACCGTTTGGGTGGATGAGAATCTGATATATTTTTATTGTTAATTGTTTTGATGTGTATGCTTATAATTGTTATAATTTCTAATTCATTTATGTGTTTGTTTATAATTGTTATAATGTTTATCATTGTTAAAATTTTATCTTAAATTTTTATTTTTTAATTAATAATTGCATAATTATTTTATTTTCACAATATATCTAAATATATTTAATTATTTAACTATGAAATTGATTATTAAACAATAAATATAAATTGAGTATTTTCATAGAGGTTCTCATCAATGGGAAGAGAGGTTCTTGGAAAATATTCTATAGTGATGTGACATGCAAAAAAAATACTGTTACAACCTCAAAATAATAACCTCCAATAAAAATACCGTTACATGAACAAATTGGATGGGTAGTGATTGGATTTATGGTATTTGAATATGAGGACATGGCTTCCGTGCATCTATTCCATGCCCGCTGGAGCATTGGTTTCTTCAAAACATTTCCAATTCTCAAATATAGAGAATTTGAAGAAAAAATTGACTCATATAATCGATTTTCTGTCCTTTATTTTTATCCTTATATCATTTTATATCCCTCATTCCTTTCTCCCACGAATGCCCCAATTGGTTCTATACATGTGACCCGTTATCAGGAAAATAATTCCAATAGCTAAATGATGGTGTGAAATATCAGTCAGCCATAGACCCCCAGTCACTGGATCTAATTCTCCACGAAAAGTAAGGAATTCAAAATTTTTTAACCAATTCAACGTGAAAAACGGGGTTGCTCCTTCATTCAAACTGGGATAAAGTTGTGCCAAAAGATCTCACTTCATTTTTTAATAGTATACAAGGTTTATTATAATATTTTTTTCATTTTATTATAATTATAACATTTACTTTGTGGATATAAGTTTGATTTATCTTTTTTCTATCACAACTGTAGTTCTTAAACACATAATTTTTTTATCAATATTTTTTTAATTCATAATCATATAATAATTTCTAAAAATAAAATTAATGTATATAATTTAAAATAAATCAAAATAATAAAATGATGTAATTATTTTGAAACGGATAATAACAACTACTCCTGCCACAAAACACCAAAAAATTGAATCCGAAATATTCGTCCCGCTTAAAAGCCATGATCCCAATCCGCACCACCATAATCACACAAATAAGAACTACACACCTGTCAAGTCTCCTCCTCAAACTCCCAACCCCAGTTACTGCCACAACCGTCGATTACTCCTTTCCAAAAGCACAAAATCAACGGCGTAGAATGCTAGATACCCACGATCCTTGCCAATCCTCAACTACCAATCAAAACAAGCCGCTTCATCCTATAATTCATTCCTCTCATCCACACTCAAAACTTCCTCCCCCAGGGAAATCTCTCAAATTCGCACAAGTTATCCACGAAGAAATTCAATCGTTCAATGGCGCCGAAGGCAGAGAAGAAGCCAGCGGAGAAGAAGCCCGCGGAGGAGAAGAAGACCGCCGCTGCAGCCGCGGAAAAGGCTCCGGCGGAGAAGAAGCCGAAGGCAGGCAAGAAGCTTCCCAAGGAAGGCGGCGGCGGCGTCGTCGACAAGAAGAAGAAGCGATCAAAGAAAAGCGTGGAGACGTACAAGATCTACATCTTCAAGGTCTTGAAGCAGGTGCATCCGGACATCGGGATATCGAGCAAGGCGATGGGAATAATGAACTCTTTCATCAACGACATCTTCGAGAAACTCGCTCAGGAGTCGTCCAGGCTTGCAAGGTACAACAAGAAGCCCACCATAACCTCCAGGGAGATCCAGACTGCTGTGAGATTGGTCTTGCCTGGGGAGTTGGCCAAGCACGCCGTGTCCGAGGGCACCAAGGCCGTCACCAAGTTCACCAGTTCATAGGAGATTATTTAGGGTTTCGTGGTGTCGGAATTGGGGATTTCGATCGGATGATGTGGTGAAGTGCTGATTCGGTGTTTTCTTGTGTAGTTGATGGATTTCGGTGGTTAGTTTGTTGTTTGTAGTAGTATGTTGCCGATCTCAGCGTAGATTTCTGTAATTTTGGTTCCTTGGTTGAATGAATTGGAGGTAGTGTTTTGGTTGTAGTATGTTACCGATTTCAGCGTAGATTTTGATATCGTGGAACTTTGTGATTGTTTTGTTTTACGTTATTCGATTTCACATTTTGTGGTTTTGTTTTCTGATTTGTGCTTCCTCGTTTTTGTTATCCAATCTATCACTACATAATTCAAGATTCATAGGTTTGTGTTGTTCCCCATTCAATCGAAGAGCTTGATTTTTCGAGGCGTTGATTCAGTTTTGACAGAATGTTGTAATCATCTTTTTTGTTTTGTGTTCGCTTCGTGGATTCTGCAAAGGTCTTGTTACAAACGATTACAGGCCAGTAACCAGTGACTTGATTGGGAATGAATCTGTCGATCTTTGGGAATATGCGAAATTAAAGCCAGATGAAGTGGCGATATTGTTTTGGAGTTCTCAACTATCTAGAACAAAAATTGGCGTGACACTCGAAACTTATGGGTATGAATATGAAGTACAAAGATGTTATTTATTTAGTTTGTACAAAATATCGCTAGTGGAACATATGATATGCTAAAATGAAGTTGAAGTAGTCAAAATTCAACTTTTGTTATTATCTTAATTTTATTTAAAAAATAAAATTATTCATATTATGAATAATTTTTAGAATAATGAAATATTAAATATTAATTTACATAAAATTATAATAAAACATTAATAATAATTTGAATGCGATGTAATTTTCATTTAATCCTGATAGTGAAATAATTTTCTTAAATCATTAGGATGAATAATGAAAATTTTTAAAATAAATATTTAATAATAAAATATAATTTGAATAAGATACAAAAAAATATATGAAAACTTGAAATATATCACAATAATTTATTGTTAAGTATGACATTCTAATTTTCAAATGATTCAAAACTACATTATGTACAATATTAAGCAAGGCCTTTTTGGAAACATAATATGGACACAAATTATAATACTTATGATGTGTGACAACTTTTGTTTCCTACTCTTTGTGCATCACTGTTCCATTCTAAATAGGATATCCCCAAGCGAAAATGCCTCATTGAACTTCCCCAAATTAACCGTCCAAGTACGATATAACGTGCGCGTCTCACTGCCCCCAAAATTATCGTCGGAGTCTCCGATCAACCAGTTGTCGAATCTTGCTCGCTCAGACTCGAAGGATCCCATCGAGGAGAGTATTTCATCTTCTCTGCCTACGTCTCTGGTAATCAATCCATCTCACATTTCTTCTCAGATCTATCCAATCTGAATCTCGATGTCGATTCATCATCTCATCGTATAGTTTCATCGATTCGGATCTGGTGGTGAAATCAATCTGGATCTGAGCATTCGGTTCTCGGAATTTTTGATTTGGTGTTTGTTGTAGTGATTCTTTTTTTTATTGATTGATGGTTGAATTGATTGATTTTCTAGGGTTGGTTCCTGTGAAGAGAGAGAAATAGCCATCGATGGCTGCTACACAGGCGAGGGGAAGGGCCGATTATGATTACCTCATCAAGCTCCTCTTGATTGGGGATAGCGGTGCGTGTTTCGAGTATCCGTTTGTTCAAATGTTGTGGATCTTGTTCACTCGCATCAGTTTCTAATGGATTCGGTAGATCTCGTGAATGTGAATTTTTATCTGTCTATTAGGGTTGATGTGGCAATTTGTCGTTGTTTTATTGTTTGAATTTCATCATGACACCGTTTTTGATCGGAAGCTAAACAAATTGGTACTGTGGCCAGGGAAACATGTCATTTCCTTCTATGTCTTCTCATCGTCTATTTGATTTTTTTTATCGGTATAATGACCTTGCAAACCTTGGTGGGAATTAACTTGACTCTATGAATTTGAGGAACTGTTGTTCTACACTGATAAATTGGCTACTGATTAGAGTGTTTAGAAACATTAAGGAAATTTGAGCGGATGTTTAGAATTATCACTAGCTCACCTGTGTGTAAAGTCTTCACCTGTTTAGAATTTAGGAAATTGTTGTTGTACGGTCATAGTTTATGGTGGTTGTTTGAGTGAATGGTGATTTTGTGTACCATGTCACATAGAAAATTAGTTCAAAGCGTTCATTTCGCATATCAAACTTTTTAAGTGTGTTGCTTTTGCAATTTTGTACTCATCGTATCGCTTAAGTGTATTATTTGTGTGAGCAATGAGCATGCTATTGTGCTATCATTTTTTCAGGGGTCAGTCCATTTCTTCTTCTTTACACTAAAAACTTTCTTATATTTTCAAAGCAGAAAGAGGTAGGAGAGGGAAGGATAATGCTGGGAAGATAAGAAGATATGTATCGATGAACATCTCGAAGTAGAATATATAGAAAAGATACTATAAATTGGTCATGTGTGATTTTAATATAGAAAAGAGGTGTGACAGCTTTTTTAACTTGACTGATTAAACCGTTTCTGAGTAAGTGGTCATTTGTTTGTATTGTCTTCAGTTTAGCACTGCTCTGTTATTTAATTTTCTGTTTAACATGAATGATGATAGACAATCTGACCTATATGCTTCTGTTGAATGAACATTGCAGGTGTTGGTAAAAGTTGTCTTCTTTTGCGTTTCTCTGATGGTTCCTTCACCACTAGTTTTATCACTACCATCGGGTATGTTTTCAGTTATTATGAGATGCATATGCATAATCCCCCCATCATCCATAAATTATGTGACGATTAGGTCTTGATTTTTTAACTTTTTGCTTCCTCATGCAGTATCGATTTTAAGATCAGAACCATTGAGCTTGATGGCAAAAGGATCAAGCTTCAGATATGGGATACTGCTGGTCAGGAACGATTCAGAACCATCACGACTGGTAATTTAATGGCTATTCAAACTATGATGTAATGTTGATGTGTTTCTTCGTTCACCAAAAAATTGACTTGTTCAACTACCCTCTGTTCTCCATGTACCTAGTGTTTTACGCATCTGAACATGTTGGATTTCTGACGTCATGGTGCATTTAGCTGATTTCTGTATGCACAGATTCTGTTTATTAACTTTGTTCTTCGTTTTCTTTTTCAGCTTATTATCGTGGAGCCATGGGCATTTTGCTGGTCTATGATGTTACTGATGAATCATCCTTTAACAGTAATTTTTTCTGCATTTTGATTTCCTGATTCAGTTGAATGAATATCGATCTCAGCTTAAGCATGAGTTTTCTTGTATATTGTCAAAGCTTTTGCTTCCGGGTATCTGAACTTGAAAACCTGATACTTGTGTACGAGAATGTCAAGATCAGATTCATCGCTATTAAAATATCAACCGTGGAAATAAATTTCCTGTACTCGTAAAATTTGCCGATGACTTTGTTTTCAACACTCAGACATTGGGAACTGGATACGCAACATTGAGCAGCATGCTTCAGACAATGTCAACAAGATTTTGGTAGGAAACAAAGCAGACATGGATGAGAGCAAAAGGGTATATATCTTTTAGTTTAGCCTTTTTACCTCTAATATGCGGAGTATTTATTAGCCGCATATTATTGTTACATTATCATTGAATGTACAACTCGTAAATGTTTCACATGAAAATTTGGCGGCTTACACTTATATTTTATTACCTCCAGGCAGTACCTACAGCAAAGGGGCAAGCACTTGCTGATGAATATGGGATTAAATTCTTTGAAACCGTGAGTTTCCTAAGCAAGAGCTGAACATGCAGGGACTACTTTTTTCTCATTCTAAAGTATATAGCTTATTTTATGTGCTGCAGAGTGCAAAGACTAACCTTAATGTGGAGGAGGTATTTTTCTCAATTGCGAGAGACATAAAGCAAAGGCTCGCTGATACTGATAATTCAAGGCCAGAGGTATGGCATCCTGATCTCCAAACGTTTTTTCTACATTGTATTGGATATGTATCCTTGTTTACAATAGTTCATTTGACTTCCCTTTTCAATCCCTTCCCCTTTTGTTTTCTTAGAATGGTTATAGTGTCAACGCCAGCAAGCCCTCAACCTCTCCTCCCTCACTCTGAAGGCTTTAGTATGCCACAATAATTGTGCACTTCATGTCTCCTGTGGTTGGCAGCTTGTTTATGCGCTGTTTAAGAGAGGTTTATATACTCGCACCTTTGCTGAGGGACTTTGCTGTGTTCAAATGCGAAAGATATGTTGTTGAGTGTGATTCGTGTCGTTAGGCAGTTAGAGGAGTCCTCGATGGATTTGGTCTCATAATTAATGATAATAAGGATTTACTCTTCTGCAATGATGAACTAATCACATATCCAAAACTCCAAACCACACTGATCTAAATCTTGAACTTGAATATTAAGAACACTTTGGGAAGTGCCATCCCCTTAGTATTGCTTTTGTCATGTGTCGTTCAAATTTGTTTGTGAGGACTGGGAGCCTATCTCCTTTGGACGTTATGAGTTATGACACTGATAGCTTTTTAGTGTTGTCTCACAACCCCTTTGGAGTGATACCTTAGTACAGAGTCCATAATCATCAGTATGTTCGGGACAATATGGTTGTGGGATTCCATGATGTGAGCATAGTCATGAGAAGCATGCTTCTGGAAACTAGTGAAGCTGACATCTGACCTCTTGCATGACTGCTTCGTATTTGTAATGCTGTGATGCATTTGGGTCTTATATGTGATGTCAGTCTCTCATTGTATTCCACACGATGTTCCACTCTACAATTTCGCAAGAAATTCAAAAGGGAGAGACTTTGGCTTAGCGTCTAGAATATTCAAGATTGATGTTTACTTAGCTGGTCCTAAAGTCAGTGTTTTGTGATTGCAGCAGCCTGCACTTAGGATTAACCCTGGGGACCAGGGCGCAGGATCTAGCACAGCTACCCAGAGATCAGCATGCTGTGGTTCTTAAGCGATCCGGCCGCCATCAGCTGGGGCAAGGGCGTATACCGAAGGGTCCAGAGAGAAGTCTAATTGTGATGACAATATGAAATATTCTTGTAATTTTCTTTGGTCATTCTTTGCTTGAACAAACTTCTAGTGTGTGAAAGATAGTTCCTCCCTCTAGCTTTGAGGTTATTTATTCTGTTGTCATGACTTTGCTTTTGTTTTGCCAGTGCATATTCACTTGTTTTTCAGCACTTGTGATAATTGATATGTTCAGACAGATGCCAAAAATGTGTAATGGATCAAAAGATTCTGTTGCAGTGGAAACATATGGAGAAGATGTATATAACATCCGCGTTCGTATATAAAAAATATGCGAAGAAGTGTATGAAAGAATTTTCAATCAAAGTCCAAGTACGCAGTCTAGAACATGTACAGAACAACCAATGAAATTTCTACATACTAAACAGGTCAATGACAGCTCGGAATTCTCTGGTGGCAGCAACCGTGATCCCCAAGTAATGATCGGTTTCTTCACAAGCCAGGCAGTGCCAGACACAATTCAAGGTCGATCTTCTCGTCTTTCTTTCCATTAACCATCAGATTCAACGCCACGTATGAGTCGAAAAGATTTGCGGTTCTAGGCCGCTTCAATTTTGGCTCCTTGGCATCTTGCCCATCGAGTTGAAACAATTCCAAACTCGACAGCTCCGGTTCTGGCTTCTCCAGCTTTCGAATATGATGATGATCAGGAGAAGGATGCGTCGGGCTTGGTGGTGCACTCAACGTGCTCGTCGACGACAAGGGAGTCTCAGGTTGCGCTGCAGGAGCTTTCCACAGAGGCAACCCTTCTTTAGAACCATTGAGTAACGCTCTGTGCTTCCTCATGTGGCCTCCAAGAGATTGTCCCATTGGAAACTCCAGGCCACAGATCGAGCAACGGTGCACTTTTTCCGCTGCCACCATGCCCACAACCTCCACTGATTGCAGCTTCGATGACGACTTGATCTTGTTGTGGCTCGCGCTGTGACCTCCCAAGGCCTGAAAGGAAGTATACGTCCGATGACAAGTCTTGCAGGAGAAAAGCCCGTCCGACGAGGAACGCGTAACGACAGATGATGTCGTCGGAGCTGAATCGATAGACATGTTGTTTTGCTTCTGTTGGGAGAGGAGCTGTAGGCAATTCGCCATGGCTTGTATCTCCACCTCTTCTGCTGCTGCTCTGATACGCTTGGTATTCATGTTGTGAATGTTTTTTTTTGTGAGGGTTTTGTGGGGGAGTGAACGGGGTTTATATAGGTAGAGGGTGTTTTTGGTAAATTGTAGTCGGCTTAACCGACTTGTAGTGTTCTTGAGGGTTAAGTAAGCAGAAAGGTGAAAGCAATCACTTTCCAAAGGATGAGATCAAAGAATCTGTCAGCGTTTGATTTTAGGAAACTACTGCAACAATGCATTCAGAATAAACAAGGAATAAATAAATAAATAAATAAAAACGATTTATACTTTTCTCTTTAATAGTAATCTTTTTTAATAGGATAAATATTTCAGTACTGTTTTTGTTTTAGTGGGAAAAATAACGTGGTGGTTGTGTAACCGTCAGTGATCCCGTGGCGCAGAATCACGACCGCCGATGAAGGCTCTAGAAGGTTGTATTTATTGGCTGATTCTTCTGCTGCACGCTTTCGCTCTTCCAGAGAGCGTGTGTTGTAATCCTCAAGCCAAGCCAACTATGACTAGATTTTTCTTTTATCCTTTATTTTTCTTTTTTCCTTGTTTAATCCCTTTCTAAACATGCACACACGATAGGAACTGATCAAATGTAAATTGTTATTGGCGTAGTGGAACAATAAAAATTTCTTTTCAAACAACCGACAACATTAATTATATTAGAATATCTGATAAAATGATAATTATTTTTTTCATTTAAAATTAATTATAATCTTTTTATTTGATATGAAACTTTATACGAGTGTTGAATTTATGTTAATTTTTTTTAAAAAATAAATATTTTTTTATGATAGAGAAGTTAGTGTATATACTGTAATAGATGAAATTGATTTGATATTTTTATGTAAAATATTATCAAAAATAAAAATATTTAAATTATTTTGGGACTAATAATTTTTTTAAAAATTAATTTAAGACGAAAAAATATAACAAATGATAAATAAATGAGAAAAAACTGATATACGTAAAGTCGTAGTGGTATGACAGAAATAAAATATCTAGAGTCCCTAAAATTCGTTTACACTACCGTCACGAGAGTATTACGATAACAATTTAATTATTCCACTTGCAAGACTAGATTAAATTCGGACCACACTAATAGTACGAAGCATGTCACGAGGGTTGTCACTCAACGCGTTTTGCACCGCAAGAAGCAGCTTCCGGCGTTGGACGATAAGCTATAAATTAAGCCCAGCGTTTCACACCGCAAAAGTCGTGAGTCCAGTCTCAACTGGTCTTCACATTCTCACATAGAGGTCGGGGATGACGAATATATATGCAATTTCCTGGTATGTTCCTCAAAATTGTTCTGTTTTCCAAAAGTAGGTGTGTGCAATGGGTCTGATAGCGATGGGGATTGTTTTGTAATCGAATCCGGAAAGTCACGTTCATGCCGATATTGTAGAAACATGATTTAAGTTCAAGCGTCTCAAATACATATTGTGAATATAATTAACATCTGATTGACGATGAATAATAACAATTCAGATAATCTCATCAATAATATATATGGAAATCTGAGGAGGATAGAATATAAACAAATTACGTTTGCATTGTAATGACAACATGTAACGCCAATCTATATTACAAAAATCGGTAACAATGTACAGTATACATGTATGAATATAATTATTATATCTCATAAAACTCTATGCAAGTCTCACAAATTGTTTATCCATATACAGCAAAGAATTAAAGCTCAACATGCATGTGATCTGCTTACAAGAAGGTCATTAACTAATATACAACAGGCGGCCCTAATCTGAGTTCCAAGAAATCATGATCCTTTGCTTTCTTCACCAATTTCCTCGGAGTAGATGTTCCTGAACTTAAACTCAAGCTTAAATCCAAGCTTGGATCGCAAAATTTTAACTTCTTCGATGACGAGTCCATTTTATATTCATCTACTAGTTGATCATGATCTTCAGCACGTAGACGCTTAAGTGCATCTGCCTTAGGAGATGCTGTAGGATCACCTAACGCCTCTGAATCACCAGTTGAGGTCGTTGCTGCTGCAATAGCAGCATCCACACTAGGGTCTTTTTTGTGCCTCCGCATATGCCCTCCTAATGCTTGGCCCATGGGAAACTCGACGCCACATATTGAACAACGATGACTCCGAGCAACCTTAGCTCGTGTACCAGATATTTGAGAACAACTATCGTCTTGTTGCTGTTGCAGCTGCTTGTTGTGGCTGGCGCTGTGACCTCCCAGCGCCTGAAAGGACGCAAACTTCCTCTGACACGTTTTGCAAGAAAAGAGCCTGTCAGAAGAGGAGGACGACGGAGAGGTCATGGCGGTGCCACCAGACGAGGAGGATTGATGCTGTTCGCGGCGAGCGAGAAGTTGCACGCAGTTAGCCATGGCTTCTCTTTCGACGGTATCGCTTTGTGCTAGTTTTGTGCTGTTGATCGCCATATATGGTACGTTTGCAAACAATTTTGTATGTTGTAGATATGATAGCAGTGCTTTGTTTGGTATATATATAGAGAAAGTGTTATGTCGATTACGCGCTATATATTTTCCTTCTACGTGTTTGTCTTGGGATGTAAGTTGTAGGAAAGGGCCTAGATACCACTCTGGCTGCTATGTTGGGACCCACTCATTGATGTTAGAAAATTTTAGTATGCTGTTCATTATTGGTAAATTATAATTTCAACATTTTTAAAGAAAAAATAAAGAGATAATTTCCTTCCATTCAGAAATATAAAGAGCGTTTCTTTATTTGGTGCGTTTCGATTTGTGAAGTATTTCATATTATTTTTAATAAAGTTTTCATCATAAAAAATAACAACACAATCATATGCTATCCTTATATACTACTTTTTTCGTTTCGAATTAATTGAAAAGTTTTGACTGGATACGAGAATTTATACGAGTGTTGAATTTGTATGGATTTTAGTAAAAAAAAAATAAAGAGCATTTCTTCATTTGGTGTGTTTCGATTTGTGAAGTGTTTCATATTATTTTTAATAAAGTTTTCATCATAAAAAATAACAGCACAATCATATGCTATCCTTATATACTACTCTTTTCGTTCCGAATTAATTGAAAAGTTTTGACTGGATACGAAAATTTATGCGAGTGTTGAATTTGTGTGGATTTTAGTAAAGAATGAATATTTTCTGATGGTAAAGAGTTTATCATAACACTATAACATATGAGATTGATTTGATTTTTTTTATATTAAAAGATTATCAAAAATAAAAATGTTTCATTTATTTTGGAACTAATAAAAAGAAAACATTTCAATTAATTTAAGACGGAGATTATAAACATCATGAACATTACGAAAACATTAATCTTTTAACATCATTCACAAAATACATACAACATTTGCATGCCGAATCAAACTTTCGGAGGGAGGAAATAGATATTACTGATAAGTGGTCATTGTCAAAGAAAATTTTCAAGCAATGAAGAAACACTCCATTTCCTCTGTGACAGTTCAAAAAAACTCTTGCGCGTTTTTCCGCGGCGAAAAACTGTTTTGTTATACAATGTACACACTGCTGCAGTGTGCGATGGTTGTAGCTTCTGGAATGGGATCCCTCCAGTTGGAACCCATCCAGTCTATTAAATTTTTGAATGATTGGTTGAAATTTACTTGATGGTTTAGGATCTTTTTTTATTTTTGATTGAATTTTTTATATGAATATAAGTTTTTTTTTAAGAAAAAGGAGTTTGTTGTTAACTATAGATATTATGTATGGTTAGACATATCTAACGATTAATTTTTTTTGCATCTTTTCATATTTTTAAAATTTATCAACGAGATTTAATTTCCACCATGTATTATTCTCTAACAACAAATAATTATAGATTTTTTAAATGAAAAAAAAACCCACACAAAACATCTCACACACGTAACCGCAAAGGATCAACTCGGTAGTTTCTTGGTATGGTTCGCGGAAAGTCTGAAACTTTGTTGCCAATTTGCCAAATGACCAAAACACAGCTCAACATACACGATTGCGTATGACTCATCCCAGGGGTATATATGCTATAAAAAATTGATTCCAGATTTCATTCGTCTTTTGACTCATGGAGTTGGAATTCAATAGCAATTTCATTTGTAATTTCGTGACTTTAGATAACATAATAAATATTGGGAATACGACTTTCGTAGCGGGATCGGACTCGAGCTCGTGAACAGGGTACCTGTCATCGTCAGCGAACCATATACAGGCATAAGAGGAGTGACATATGAAGTGGAGTACTATATAAATTTGATAAACTTTCTTCTAAAAATTTCAACGTCAGTCTGTCTACATGTAATTCTTTAGATGCCATTTTTTCCCCCTTAAAAAGCACCAAGCACCTGGTGCCTGTAGGCTCATGTTGATCGTAACGTAACGAGTGACACGAGATGTTGAACAGGGTGATAAGCGAAGTGTTCGTTGGGTTTACAGTTGATCTTGAACAGGGTGAATGAGTGAAATCCAGAATGAAATGCAGCGAAGAAGCGTGTTTTTCCCTTCGGAATCTTCCGGGGTTTACAGGACATGGAGCTTTTATCCATTTAAATTTGATGCAGTACCACAGAAGCATTATCTATGGTCCTATGGACCTAAAATGGTCGAAGGTCCCTTATCCTTGAAACTTCGGAGCGAACAGGGAATCACATCATGTAATTTGTCAGACAGTTGGAACCAGTGCGAGAATGATATAAGATGGTGCACGTTTTGGTCATGAGAAATTGACGCACGAGTTGATGTTTGTGTCCTAGTTTTCCCTTATCCTGCATGGAAATTGCATTAGATACATCGACTTGTTGCGTGGAATTCTGTATAGACGTTGAACGACTATTACGGGGAAAACCAAAAAATAGTGATAATGGCGAAAAGTATCCTATGCCATCATCATCTGCAATACCCACTAAACTCAATTCCTGAAAATTCATTAAACTCTGTGCACTCAAAATTCAGCTAAGGAGCAATAAGCACAAGACCTCTAACACCATTCGGATCAAGATGGTTGTTTCCCGGACAAATAGAGGGACAGATTATCCCTGAGAGCTGATGCAGACTTGTCGACGGATTCTGAGACTTGCTGTCGGTAACCAGAATCATGGTGGTAAGACAATGACATCTCATCCTGAACATCATCCTCCATCTCGATCACGATATTATGAAGCAAGCAGCAAACCAGAACTATCCTGGGGAGCTTGTGCTTGTCAGGTCTCCACATAACTCCATGAATTATCTTCCACATCTCTTTCAGTCGCGTCAAGGCTCGTTGTGACACCATTCTAGATGCAAAGTGCCGCTTATTGAACTCCACCTTGGATTCTTGAAGATCTTTCCCTGGATAAGGTGTGATGAGCCATGGCAGGAGGGGAAAACCCGAGTCCCCAATGATGTATTCTTCAACTTCTGATCCATGACAGAGATCCATCTTTTTCCAGCCTAGTCTTTCACCCTTTTCGACTAGATGGAAAAAGCTTGAGCTCTCGAGGACTGATGAATCGCTCATTTTCCCCGGCCAACCAGTGACTATGTCACGGAACTTCATGTTGGGATCCACGATCGCTTGCAACAGCATGCTGTGATTCTTCTCACGGTCACACCATACCTTGGTAGCCGGGTCTGCCATGGGCAAGCACATTGCTATATGGGTGGTGTCTATAGCACCGCAGCAGTTGGGGAATCCACGGATCTTCTCAAACTTGGATTTTATCTCGGTCATTTCGGTTTCATTGGGCCACTGGAGATGATGGAGACCTCTTTCTTCCATGATCTCCACGAAGCGCCAGGTCACCTGTGAGACGGCCGAGTGGCTGACACCAAATGCATCTCCAATGTTGAGCAACGAGTCTCCTGAGCTCAGTCTTCTAAGGGCAATGGCTACTTGATCATTGACAGCTAGAGGTCTGCCATTCGAATAAAAATAGTTTCCTGGTTTAGCCATGATGTCTTCTTTCACCAAGGAGCATATGTAGTCGAAGGTTATCCTTGATATTTTAAAGATGGATTCAAATCTGCCCAATTCCTTGGATGGAGATAAAAGGCCTGCAAAGGAAATTTCAGCGGCAAATAATTATAGAACTTCGAGGGATGAACTAATTAAAAAACCTTTCAGCTGTTGTACTTGAATAAAACATGTTAGATATGCTCACATATCATACTGAATATGCCACCAGGAATAATCTTATCACAAACTCAATAATACTGAAAATTATCGCAATGGGTCAAGGGGGTAGCGGATACACGGAGAAGCAGCAGCAGGAGTTCAATGATATTCTATCTGCAGCCAATACAGGTTTCAGAAATAGGTCGAAAGTGTATGGACTATCGCATGCCAACTCACTAATTACAGGTCATCAACACATGCTGGGAAAAGTTTTCCCATTTGTCTAGTAGCATCAAGGTTCAAGACTGCTTGCTGATGCAAGCCAGAAGCATTCTTCCCAGTGCAGACAAAAACATATAGTTATGCCTTTCACACGCCAGATTCATAACTGATATTTTTTCAAGCAGGAGATATTAAGCTTGTCTTAAGGCTCTGAAGAGCCGAAATGAGAGACTATGCAATACACTCTCGGGGATCGGCCTCATTAGGATGCAGCGATTATGCTCGAATAACATAGCTTGATACATGAGCCTTTGCCACTCCTAATCAAGGGAGGATCTCACCCATACATTAATCATCCTTACATTTACATCTGAAGTGTAAATCAAGTGTAAATGATTGAGCACTCATTTGACATCTGATGTGGATGATAAAATGATTAGCTTGATACATGAGCCTTTGGCACTCCTAATCCAGGGAGGATCTGACCCATACATTTATCAATCATTTACATTTTACATGAGCCTTTTAGCTTAATCATTTACATTTATTATCCTTTGGCACTCATTTGATATCTGAAGTGGCAGCAAGTTCCTATTCCAAATTTTAGCTCAATCAGATTTACACATAAACCACATAAATAACTCATGATTTTTTATAGTGTCCTCATCTTCTGTTGGAAGGAAGATCCACGATCCTTAGTTGTCGAACTTCAGCTCTCATGGCAGATCAGGACTTTAGAACCAAAGAAAACATTAGTCCCCAAACCAGACTAGGACGAAGGAAGACCATATTTTCGTTTTCAGCCTGGAAGGAAGAACATCTCAGGCCAAAAATAAAAAATAAAAAAAATCAGCGGTCTCCGTCGCTGAAAATTGTAAGGTAGGAAAAAAATTGTGGTATTGACTTATAACGAAACCAGCAACAAAACTAGTCTATCTTTCCAAAGATGAAGATAACGCAGATGCATTGACTTGCCTGGTAGCCTAAAATTTCCGTCTGCTAAATTCTGAAACTATAAGTCCGTTTTTATTTCAACTGAAGCCAATTGACATCTATGCCGAACTTTGACAGGAAATGTAAGATCAGTCCATCAAATGGATTCATGGGTGGTCCACTTTCTCAGGCTACTATGCTCAGCACCAGTAGTTAGTAAAATATCTGTGTTCAAAGAAGTTCCAAAGTTTTGAGGGATCTAGCGCTGGCTGTTGATATCAGCATATCATAACCATGCGCAGGATTGAAGCCTCTTTTCTACGAATGGTTTACCCGGAAAAATCATTATGAAACTATGAGTATCACCAGACAGGCCTTAAAATCCCTCTAGCGTCGTGACAAGCATCCCTCATGGCGAGTTGCAAGACATTCGGATCAGTCCTTTATGAGTCTACAAATGTTGTCTCGTCTCGTGAACTTTCACTTAAGACTCTAGCATCTCATGTACCACATATGAGAAACATTTTCAATGACCTTCCTTCGTCTGGTTTCAATAGGGTAAATTCTTATTTTCCAATGGATCTCCGCAATACTTGCCATAGTTAAATCATATACAACTTCCAACAGCAATGCTGAACACTGCTAAGGAGTCACTTCCAATCACTAAGACACCAAAAAACTACAGAGATTCATCCCATACACAACCAACTGAAAGCAGTTCTGCGAACACTTGAACGTAGAAGATATTAAGCTAATCAAAACCTCAAACCGACTTATTTTACTTATTAGCATGAGATCATGACACCCTCACGTTCAAATAACTCAACCAGCAAAGTTATCCTTATTCTACGAACTACAGTACTCCAAAACCAGAAAAATCAATGGGCACCATCATATCAATTGGGAAGCCACAGAATCTGGTTGGAGAATAATTCAATGAGCATAAATGCACAAACAAGTAACACCCAACACGCCTCACATTTTTACCATCAAAGCAATGAGAAGAAACCACAGCATTAGGTCAATGAAGAAATCCCAATCACAGAACCAGCAATGCATCGACGAACACAAACCCATAGGAACAATCAACACAAAAGTCAAATCCATCGTCAAAATCGACATCAATCACACACAAAAACGAAAACCCAGATGCATAAATCTAAGTTACAACACAACAAAACAATCAGCAACAGCAATATCAACATCAACCAGAAGAGCAAAACATGAGAAATTTATTATATGGATATATAATCGAAGAATGAGTATACCATGAATTCTCTTGGAGAAGTCGATCCACCAATCAACAGTTTCTTCCTTATCAGATGACCCAGAAGCGGAACCATTCTGTTGTTCAATTATCTTTTTCTCAGTTGTTCTTCTCCTCCTTTTTACAGGACCCATCTAGGGTCAATCTCGAATCGGCAAACTCAACGACCCAACTTGGCTATAACCACAAACACTCAAGCAAATAAACACACAAATCTGATATCATAACCCAAAAAACATTGAACATTGAAAAGAAACATGCAAAGGGTGGAACTTTCGGTGAAGCAAAGATATGTTGAGGGGTTTTCGTGTATGAGGACAATGTGGTGAAGCAGGCAAATGAAAATATACATAATACACTAACTTGCTTGCCCTGCTTTCTGGGCCTTTGCTGTGGGTACTATGGAATAAGAATAGAACCTCGAACCCCTTTTGCTTTTTATATACCATAATTCCATATTTCATATAAGAGGGTTTCGTGTAGGATATGATACGAGGTTTTGAACCAAGGGATTGCGGAAAATTGATTTTTTTCGGGTAGTAATTGAAATTTTGGAGAAATTATAAACATAACTCATCTTATGTCATTATTAATTTTATGACATCTTTGATTAATAAAAGAATTAAATTCATCGCATAGTTTAGAGATATTGTGTGACTGGAAGATGTTTAGGCAAACTAGTATTCGGTACCCAATTCAGCAGAAGTAGACTGTTCATTTGCTGATTTGCTCGGTGCATGAAAGGGCTGTTTATGAGGGTCTTTTTCGGGACTTTTCAGGTTGGGAGTTTCCCTGAGCAGCATTATTATATGCCTCTTTTGTGTACTTTCCATGCTGTTACTGTGTGATACGTATGTTTTCTTCTATACATCTTGTTTTATAAAGTTGTTTCATTCTAGATTTTTTATTGGTATTATTCGTACCATGGGGAAGTTGTTATATCCAAACAAGCATAACACTCTTGAATAAATTGACAGATCTGGTTCAACTTCGACTTCATTTCCTTATTCTTCAACTCTAGACGGCAACCCGACCCCAATCGCGTGATATCATTATTAGTCGTTCTTGATATCTTCGTTTTACATTGTTACATCGGGCGTTCCCTCCACCGGGGGCAGCCGGAAAAAATAACACGGGCTACACATGGGCTGCTGGTATCGTTTTTGTTGCATCAAATGAGGATAAGATGTATACTGGGCCAACTACCATTTGTCGTTGATTCAATCAGCTGATGCTTAGGCCATCGGCTCATCAAAGCAGAGTTCTCTTCGTACGGACTTCTTCTATATTGACTTTCATTAATATCTACTTACAATGTTAAGTAAAATTTTTCAAGGCAAGTAACAACGACTCCAAGGAAGCATCGGAAGGAAACATCAAACCTCACGCTTGCTTCAAAAATAAGGTGAGTCGCGACGACTCTAATCTCAAACAAACAGGCTCGTTGTCGTCGTCGACTCAGGGACGTTGTTCGACGTGCCTTGATAGCTCTGCTTTAAAATAGTCAAACGACTTAATCTCAAGAGGGGTTTTGTGGAAGAAGTACTTCGTTTAAGCATATTTAGAGGGAGATCATCAATCGTGCTCCAAATGTCTGCAGTGATGAGCCGAATTTTCTTTTGAACAAATTTGATAGAATGGGCTTTGGGCTCGTGTTAGGCCCAATAAGAAAGAGATCCAGGTACCTTCGACGGCCCACACCCTTGCAGGCGGTTCAAAGCCCAATACTTTCTGTGGTAAAATTCTTGGCTTAAATTTCTGCCCTCCACTACCTCGGTCTCACTTGCAGAAAACTATAGTAGAAAGGATTTACTTCGATATCTTTTAGAATCTTTAATTACAAAAAATATCCCACCCCAAATAATTTCCACCGCTTAAAATCCTTATACTTTTTTCGCAATGGAAGTTCATATTGTCAAGGCTAAAAATTATACCTTCGAGATGCACTAACATGATTTGTTGGACAAAGCCTTCCCCCTCACAACATGTTTTGGTTATATAAATTTTGGCCTTGACAATAATAATCCGTACTCAAAATTGATCTAAAACAAACAAAAAAATAATGCCCTCGATCTACTTTCTCATAACCAAAACAATCAAATACTTTCAATTTCACATTCATCATCAACCTCTTCATCATATCTTTCGACATTTCCAACAACTCCCTCAACATTTCCAACATCTCTTTTGACTTCGTCATCATGTCCCCGACATATTTTTTTTTATATTCACAATGTAAAAGGACTATCGTCCGCGATTAACATACACAGCAGTGACATGCCTGTTGAGTGTTGATCTCAAAAATTCAAAAAATAATGTGCAAAAAGATGGAGAGGGTGTGGTGCAAAATGGGAGCATCACCCAAAAACTTCAATGCGCTTGGAAAAGTTATAGTACAACATCTTTCGATCTATACGGAAAAAATTTCACGTTAAATACGTCACAGTATGCTATAAAATCCATTAGTCTGTCTTAATCATAAACCCGTGTTGTCACCAATTATCATTGTCGTCAACCTATCACCGTTAAAAACTAACACATTTTACAAAAATCATCAATTCGTTCGAAAAAAGAATAAATATCTCTGAACATTACGTCTTATATACTCCACAATAAGCCTCAGAAAACTATCAATGCGCCTCAGTTACAAACCCGCATCGTCATCAATCATCATCTTCATCAACCTCCCATGGTAAAAAATAAGTATGTCTTGTAAAAATCATCAATGTATCTGTAAAAAGAGTTAATATCCTACATAAAATAACCAACTATGTTCACTTGGTAGCAGAATGGAGGAGTGTCAGTTACATCATTCATGACATAAAACTGGAAAAGAATAATAATATGCAAAATTGAAAGAAAAACCGTTATCACACAGAGAAAAAAGAAACAGAAAAAGAAAAAAATGGGACATCCATTGGTCTTTTTTTTTACAAGATGTATCTCTATGTAATTTTTTCCTAAAACCAATCACAATTCACACATAAAACTAATCATAAACATACATCCTTGTGACGAGTACAAACATCAAGTTAAACAAAGACACATATAATCTGGTGATGATACCGTGACATGATCAAAACAAAGCCGCCAATGAACGGTACACCTCCAAAATATGATATCCAGTTAGATGTTCTTATCATGTTCATTAACAAATTTCGAAATCCATTTCTCGTCTGTCAGAACATAAAAAATTCACTATGTTAATACTCCATCAATCAACGATTGTGTTTTAACAACTTTAAAAGGGATTTCACTATGACTGAGGCACGATTTGGAAAAATAAAGACGCACCCGAACTAATGATGATCCAGCTCAGACAGCACAAATGTAGAAAACATGCAAATGGAATGGTCGGCCCACAGGCACAGCTCCACTGGGGTGGATATATGAAAGTTAATTTGCAGACAAATTTAACGTATCGAGCTTTCTAAAGAAGATTAATTACCTTAATCATTTTGTCATGTCGACAGTGTCTAAATCGATAAATGATTTGTAGTTTTTCAATCTATCAAAAACTAGAATCAATCGAGTTTTTTATTTTATTTTTTTGAAAGTTTCAACAGAGCAATTGAAAACAATTCTTTCACTCCATAGATCGCTAGGTCTAACATGTGCATGATGTAGTATATGCTAGAACAAAAGCTCATAATGTCTAGAACAGAATAGCAACAACTCTGACAGCAAAATTGGACAAAACTTGGTATTGTACCTGACAGCTTCAAATCCCTCTTCTACTCTTTGCTTCGATAACAGCTACACTCCTCTCAACCTTGTTAACAGCAGCTCAAGATGAGTTCAGCGGTAAAGACTCACGGAAGAAGACAAAAAGATTGAGATCACATAAGATCTTGCAATCTAATTTTAATACTCAGGGCATGTTCATATGAACTGTTCCAACGGTTAACGCAAAAGTTTAAACTGATGGGTTATGGATTGTTCATATTTATATCCTGCTCCTTACTCACATATATCCTCCTCAACGTTGGTCTGAATAAAGAAACTACAAAAAGTGGCTGTTAGAAAGGATGTTCTACGTAAGGCGGATTATACGGAGGAAATCAACTAGAATGGTTGCACAAGCAAGGCGGTAAACAGCTACGTTGAAACCATCAACCGAACAAAAAAAGTGACAAAGTTGCGACGAAGTAATTTGCTGATGCTTTGAACAGTACAAGTAAATGGTTCACAATTTCGCATCAACCTTAACCAGTGGAAGAAGAACTGATCAAATATCATGTTAGCCTACAGCAAGTAAAAGCAAGCACTAATTCATTGAGTGACTACGCATTCTTGTCAGATGATCACCATTCCTCCACTGCTCTATGATATCTCCAACTAGTCAAAGTTCACCAGATCACGCTCAGAAGATGAAAAGGTATGGAGCTCGGCATTTACATACCGAACACATCACAATGAAAGACTAACTTTGGCACAGTTGCACTGTTTCAAAAGTCGGACAATTTTCCCCGAGCACATATTTTAAGTTCAAATGGATGCATTGATTATCTTGCTAAGCATGTCTATGGACTTCTTTTCTATGCAAGGTAACGTAGAATATGGCAGGTTGGGGTAGTTCATGTATCCGAGGGTTACCATCAGAAAACAAAACGACAGTGACGACATGTTAACATGCTACTCAAAACAATAAGAATGGTTAATATGCCCCACTGGCCACCAACAAACACTTCAGAAGAAGAACACAAGTGAATGACTGTTACACAATCAAAATACTAATCCAAAGCATTAGGCAGAAAAGGTTCTAAAATACTTGAGAACTTATCTCTGACATTATCTTGCATTATCTTTGTCACCTTTAGGTCGACTTATCATATGATCACTTACGTAATACTAAAAAAAGAAAAAAAAGAAAAAAAAAGAAGAGGGTTAGTGACACTTAATTTTCAACAATTAACACGGGGATCACTTACGCATCCCCCTCTCCTCCGTGGTGTTTCAGAGGGAACGTGCTGTCTGGGAGCAGAACGTGGTGTTTTAGGGGGGAAGAGGATGCCGAGGGGTCGAGAGAGGCTTAGAATCGTCGATTGAATGAAAATGAAGCAGTGGAGAATGATCGTGATTTGAGTAGTATGAAAATGATTAATAGTCGATGTGTTATTGATGTAGAAGTAGTTAATGATGATGTCGTGATTGATGCTATTGAGGAAAATGTGAAGAAGAAAGGTGTGATTGGTGAGAATGACGAATTGGAGATAGCGGTTCGTGAGGCAAGGGCGGAGGGAGAAGGTGAGATGGAGGATTTCTACAATATTCAGGACTCGTTGAGTTTCACGAGTAGTACAGATATGGAGGATAACAATGTCGAATGGTTTGGGAGGACTTGCACTCCTAGCGACGAGTTTTTTTGCTCGAGAAGGTATCGTCTTTGTTGTTATGTTTTGGTGTCTTTCAGGTGATTGTTTCAAGAATGTTGTTTGTAAACATTAGATTTGTGGAAACCTGATGAATAAATAATCGCGTCAGAACAGATATTCTGTTTGATTTTTGTATTGACGTTTTGTTTTATATTGTACTGATGTTCTATTTCATTTTGTACTGCGTTTTGTTTCATTTTTGTACAGATGCAATGTTTCATATTGTGCTGACTCTCTATTTTATTTTGTACTGGCATTATGTTTCATATTTGTACTAACGCTCTATCTCATTGTAATGACGCTCTATTTTATTTTTGTACTGTCTTTCTGTTTCATTTTGTATTGGTGTTCTGTTTCATATTCAAACGACGTGGTCAGATTCTTTTGAAGATTCCGACGACGTTTCAGATTACTATGACAGTGATCGGATTCCAGTCAAGATTCTGACAACAGTTGGGGTGAAGATTGGATTAAGGTTAGAGATTTAAATGAGATTAATGATTTATCTGTTTTTGGAGTTTTGATTCCCTGTATATCTTTTTAGGTTTTATTTTAAAGCAATTCATCTTATACGTACAAGTTAAAAACGAAAAAAAAAATTAATACAACATTAATCTTCTTTTTGTTATACATTAGTGTATTGTTGGCAAACAATACACTCATGTGTCTCCATAAATTGGGGGTATTTTAAGAATAATATCTTTATAAAAAAAAATTCACACTAGTCAGTCAAATTTTAGCTAATTCAAAGAAGTTTTTGAATTTTTATAATTTCAATTTACTCCCTCAAATCTTATTTATTGAATAAAATAATCTATATTATTCAGATGTTTTTCAAATTCTAACAATATAATTATAATATTTTAAAAATCTCTTAAATTTATAGTTAATTAATTCATATCGTTCGATAAAATAAAAAAATAATTTAAAAAAACAATGATAAATCATAATTATTTTATTGAAAAACAAGTATTATTTTTCCATGCAATAAACATTTGAGGGATTTATCTATCCTATATATAATAATTTAAAATATTATATTAGAATTATAAAAATTTGAAAAATATATTTAATATTTAACAATATATTTAATATATATATATATTGTATTCTAAACTAGATATTTCATTTTATGTTTCAAGCCAAAGTGTCTATCACCCCACCCAATCTATGGATTACAACGAAACCCTAGCCGTCGACCACCACGATCTCCGACTTCCTGGCAGGCTATGGTCGGAATCTCGGATCTCCGGCGAGGAAGCGGTCTCTGTGACGGGGTCTCCAATTTGAATCTGGTTCTGTTCACAGTTCTCATGTTCGAGTCGTGACGTGCGGATCTGATTTAATTAGATCGGATTCGTTCGAAGCGTTCTCACGACGAGGATCATCATATTCGAGATGCGACGGCGCGGAATCTGGATTCTCCTGTTCGCTGTGCTGGTCGTGCTCTATGGCTCGAGATCGTCTCCTTCGATTAGATTCTATCAGGATCTCTCTTGTTTTCGTGAGTTTTGATCACGTTCTTCGTTTCTAGAGTAAGACGGCGAAAATGTTAACAAATAGACCTATTGATCTCCGTCCACGATTTCTTCTTATTCGAGACGTTTGGATCGTTTATGTGCAAGGCAATCGAAAGCATATCTGTTTGGTTTGCACTCCTCTGTTTGGTCGAGCTTCGGTTTCCGTAATACATCTATACCTGATGTTGCCCTGGATTCATCATCTGGATCTTTGGTCCGATGAAGAAGAAGAGCAGATTTGTGATGGGCAACGAGACGTTTTGGCCATACATTGTTTGTGGCGTGGCTTTTCCTTTGAGGAAGCTATGCTGTGGGTTGGATCCACACATATATGGACTTGTGATGAACCGCTCAAGTTGAGCTGCTCGATCGGAATTGCTCAAGTCAGTTATGTGGATGCGGTTTGAGCACTTGCACTGAAACCGAGGGGAGTGCGACGAAGATTGCTTTGCTGTTAAGTCAGATCACACACACATACGCAAGGGACGTCTTATTTTTTCACCATGTAACTATGAGGCTGTAGAACGAGCAGCTTGAGGACTACCATGAAGTGATCAGACATGTCTTCGTAGAGAAAAAATCAGAAAAAGGAAAGAAAATGCGACTGAAAGTCTGTATTAGTGGTGTATAGCAACGAAGCATAAAAAGAGAATCAATGGGACGACGGTCACGACATCCCGATTCTTTCAGTTCAAGTTACTAAGCAAAGGCTGCGGAGATGAGGAGCTCTAGAAGCTGAAAAGAAAACCTCTACTACAGAGTTCAGATCATATGCAAAACCCTATAAAACCATAGAATGTCTTCGAATCAATGCCAGAGGGTTGAAGTTTTTGTAAAATGGATTTGAAAAGAATGCATCAGCCAGATATAAGGGACTTGTGTCCATCAAACCAGATCATCTCAAATATTCATCACACATAAGATGCTGGAATGAGAGTATAAGAATAATGCCACGAAGGACCTCATCGAGATGTGATTACTTTTCTGGGACAAGAGCATTGATGCTTAAATGTTCTGCATCTCATTCGCATGGTCGAGTTTTGAGGATGATGCCAATAGTACGTTAAAGAATTCTTCTCGTTTGAATCAAACCTACTCAATCTGATCTCACTGCTAAGCATTATCTTCACGTCATGCTCCACATCTCATAAGAATTTATCGCAATAGGATCCCGGTACGACCTACACCATAAGAAAGCACTAGTCTCCTATAAACAATTCAGGGATTGTAAAGGATATACTAACAATCCTCCGTGCTCATTACACCATCAAAAATTTCCCTTATACTCCACAAAATAAAAACACCAGATTTTGAATTCTTGTTATTTCATGACATATATCCGTATATTAAGTTAATCAAATAAAAAGTATTATTTATAACATAAATATAGAGAACCAATTCCATTATTATCAAAATAAAAATGAGATTGCATGTAAGTAACTTCGTATGCTCTATCCATGAGGGAAATTAGGACGAGTTGCTGTAATCATACAAACCCCAAAGTGGCATATATTCAACCAATGATATGCACGGTAGCCTACCGTTGGAGAAACCCTAATTCACTTTCCTCCTCCCCTCGCCGGCAAAGCCATCACCGGCGAAACCAACGCCGAGGAGAATCGCACAACAGATCGAGGCACACTAATGGCGACAACCATTGCGTCCTCTGCTACTTCCCTCGGCAATTGCCTCTGCCCTGTTTCAAGCAATTTCACTATTCAAAGAGGTCGATCTTGTTTCTCCTCTCTCTTATTCGTCTGTTGATTTTATGTGCTCGAATTAGGGTTGTGATATTCTGTGGATAGGATGTTGGCGCGGCGGGCGGAGGCGGAGGAGGATAGATTAGGGTTTGGGAAAGTTGATTGTGAATGCTATCAGGTTGACTCCATTTCCGTTGTTAGGGATCCAGTGAGGCAGTGAGAATATGACTAGGTATTAGTAGGAATAGAGGGAAGTTTATCGAAATGTGGTGCTGGCGATTGCGCGATAATACGATATGGTTTGCATTTTGAAATTTGTGTGGTATTTGTGGAGTATTAAAGGAGGTTTGGAAAGTGTGGTTTTGCAATTGCACAATGTCGCTTGCATTTTGGGGTTCATTGCTTTTATGTTTGGTGATGTGTGGTTGCTGCTGATTGTTAGACTATTTGATGGGGGAATCAAAATCGCAGACAGAAGCTTATCCATGCAACAATGTTCATGATACGTTTATGATACAGAAAGAGCTCATTCCAAATGGGGATGAATGGAAATAGGGACCATGATGAATTTGGTGGAGGGCAATGGTGAATTCTGGTTTGAGAACTAGTAGCAGTTTAGATTGGATTATGTTCCTGGTTTCGTTTTGTTTGGTTTGTAGAGTAAACTTGTCTCTCAAAACAGAGTCTTGGTTTGATCATATGTCTCATGTGTATTGTCATGTAAATGGTTCTTTTTCACTCTTCTGCGTTTTTAATCTTTGCGATTCAATTTTATTGCTGTGATCATGCCGAGTAAGTGCCAAGCCTTTTGTTGGTACCTATTGATTATGGAACAAGGTTCACTCCCATTAATAATTGTTCACTTCTGTTATGGATATGCTTACATGATTATGGTTGATCACATGAGTAAATATAGTGCTGTTCCTTTATACTACTCGTGTTTTCCATTTGGGTTTGTGACTTGATATTCATGCTATTGTAACGTCTATGAATTTGTCTGAATTTTGATATTTACAATCTAATGTTATATTAAGGTGAAACAAACGGAGAAGATTATAAGAACTGGTAGAAAATGCATAATTACTTATGACCTATTTATTTTTGTATGATGGAAATTCATGGTGACATGATTAGGTGGTTAGGCACCTCCTAGAATGTTTTCAGAGCTCCTAACGCTTGATCACTGGCTAGGCAATGTGCCTGTTTCTTAGAATTTGACTTTCAGAAGTTCATCGAATCATGGGTGACACGCTTATCTGAATGCTCCATTTGTTGTAAAAGTGTGACATAAGCATCGAGATTGTATTCAGTGTTTGTCGGACAGTATAGTTTGGACCGATCTATGGAGCAGTTGCAAGCTGTGTCACTGGTTTTTCTTAATCCTTCAAGTGGGTGCACTTTTGCATGTACAGAGGGAGTTTGTTGTTTCCTCCATATGGGGGTCGAATGATAATTTGTTTTTCCGAACCCGAATATTCGTATCTTTGTTGTCTTTCCCTCTTAATCTCTCTCTCTCTCTCTGTTTTTTTTATAACAGTGTCAAGTATGCACTGCCTCGACTATCATACATCGGTTTTTAAGTGTGATTTTGTTAGTGTCAGTGTAGGAACCTAATGGTGAATGAATGTTCTTGATTATTTTCATTGTGAATTCTGTCCTATCAAGTATGCACTACCTTTCCCTTGGCATGCTTGGAAGTCGGAAGGCAGGGTCTGTTTGGATTGTAACCATTTCAAGGGAAGGAAACGGAACCGTGAGCTTTTTCTCCTAGAACCGTTTTACCTGTTTAAAAGAGACTCCAGCTCTATTTGTCCTTCAATTATCTGGTTTTGTTTTAGAATCTATTTGTATTCACCTCAGATCCATATGGTTTGAGTCAAACCACGCAAAATCAGTTACTTTTATGAAATGAATTACCCTGAAATATGTATTGAGTTTATCACCATAGCGTTTCATCTCCATTTATGTGCTGTATTCATATTTTCACATGGTATTCTGTGAACTCATGACTAACTTATTTGTTTCTCATTCACTCTGCAGATATTATACCGTTAAATCAGAGTTGTTTAAGTCCTCAGTGCTAATTGCTGATTAATGGACTGGTAAGTGATTGCTTTTTTCGTGCACTACAGATTTGCATAATGTTCAATAGCTGTCCATATTGTGCTCCATCTTTATCATGGTTCTGAAATCTAAAATACTGTGTTTGCTGGATAGTAGGTCGGGGAATAACCTTTGGCAACTATTAAGCTGCATTGCTCTGTCAAATAATGCCTCGAGGGGGGGATCATACTAGTTAAATCAGTTAAGAATTATTATCTTCTTGGACACGATAATTGTTGGTTCATGAACCAAGAGTGAAACAAGATGGGGCTTTAAGCAAATCGGTGCTCAGGAGTCCAAAGAAAATCATACACTGACATGAGGAGGCTTGCACCAAATCATGCCATGAGAGGAGAGCTGGGTAGGTATAGTATTCAGCCCACATATTAGGATTTGTCCTCCTAACCCGAGTCCAAAGATCGCATGCGAGCAGACTTTAACTCTTTGATAGGTTGGTGTACCTCTCTCGAACTCTCTGTTTGGTATAGGACTAGCTCCTAGTTCTTTTGATCTGACTCCAGCTTCAAGGACCACAAGAACCTAACACACCAGTTGTGGCATTTTTTATGAGAACGACTGCACTTGACCACAAAGGACAATCCGGCACCGACTTAGATCGATCTCGCTAAGGACCAAATTCAGCAAGACACCATGCCCTCGTCTAGCTTTCAAAACCGTCATATACATGGCTGGTCTACTCTAGAGAAATTGAGCATGATTATAGAAAACAAACTTGGTCGGTTGGTCATGTTGTCATGTGGAGCGTTTACTAGACACAGGTTCGACTCATAGTCTCATACTAACCCAGTCATAGCGCATAAGCCCATGCACAAGTTCCTTTAGCATTGTGTAGTTCCTGACAACCAGGCGTTGGATATTTATCTGGAATTGAACTTAATCATGATTTCATATGAAACTTTCTGTTCGGGAGGCAGAATATGCTTTGAAGGTTCCATATAAGGGGCAAATGTAGGAACTAGTAAACGGTTAGAACTTGAAGATGAGTGACTGGTTGCCGAGTAGCCTGCTAAGATAGGAGAAGATTAGTTATTAATTTTTTAACCACTCTTGCATTTAATCTCATGCACTCAACCATCAACTTCTGATGATTGTGTTTTGGGTCAGTTGAGGAACTCGTTATTGTTATCCTTCATATAAAACTGAATGAATCCCGTATTTCTTTACGTACATGTGGAGAAGCCAACTGAACTCAAACTGTTGTACTTTATTTTCAGAGACTAACATAAGTGAACATAAAGGAAACAAATCTGATCTCTCAGAGTACATCTGAATTCACAATTGAACACAGTTTGGGAGAAAAAGAAAAAGAGGGGAAGACCACTGATAATAAAGTACGTAGGAAACAGCCAACGAATTCTCTGGAAATTCATTGAAATATTGTTTTTAAGCGCTGGAGATTTGTTCATATGTTTCATGGCTGTAGAAGAAGACATCATAGACTACGGCGGCAATGGCAGAACCAATGAAAGGTCCGACCCAGTAGACCCAATGGCTGTCCCATGTCCAACTAACTACGGCAGGGCCAAAGGAGACTGCCGGGTTCATGGATGCACCATCGAAAGCACCTCCTACTAAGATGTTGGCACCAACAATGAAGCCGATGGCGATTGGCGCAACAATACCGATATTACCCTTCTTTGGATCAACTGCAGTTGCATAAACGGTGTAGACAAGGCCAAAGGTCATCACAATTTCTAACACCAACGCATTCCAGCTGCTTATTCCGGAGGAGACGGAAAATGCCGATGTCGTCTGCAACATTAAGGTAAAACCATATTAAATGATGTGTATTATAATGGCCTGTAGCAATATTTTGGGATAGGCGGAGTTATAATTTTGAGGTCCTTACCAGTCCACCAGTGCCAACCTTGAGAAGCAAGCAAGCCACCACGGATCCCAGAAGCTGGGCAACCCAGTACAGGACACTTCTAGACAGTGTTATGTGCCCACCTATAAACAATCCGAATGTCACGGCTGGGTTAACATGCCCGCCCGAGATGTTTGCAGCCACTGAAACCCCCACAAACAAGGCAAAGGCATGAGCCAATGACGCCTGAATCAGACCTGCTGGAGTCGTTGACCCATCACTGGTGACAAAATCTGCAGAAATGTAAAAGGTATTATAACACTGAATCATTTCAGTTGGCACCAAAAAATGATGACACCTGTAGGGATGTGATCTTACTGAATGCCATCCCGGACCCTTCTCCTGCGAAAACAAAGATAAGCACGGAGATGAACTCTGCCAGCCCAGCCTTGAGTGCGTCCTTCTGGGAAACCTCACTTGGGCGACCGACGGAGATTCTGGAAATTGGCATTGTTTAGAGTTTCTTAGTTCAGTGAAGTTGTGCAGCTTCTAGTGAGGAGATCCAAGCTGGGTCTCCTAGCTTGCTGTTTGATTGGTTATGTGCTTGAGTTGAATTAAAGTTGAAGCTTATATATAGAGGGTCGTTGTGGTGACCGGAGACCGGAATAGTCGGTTTACAACTACTGTTGAGGCTTAAAAATTATCAAAGGGGAATCTTAGGTTTCTCATTGGTTGATGCTCTTCGTATTTGGATTTTATGCAGGGAGTGGTTACTGTTCTTTGGTCGGGGCCTCCTAATTCTCACCATTTTGACACGTGTCAGCCGATGTGACTTGGTACAGCATAAAAGCAAAATATTGAGGTAATTTGTTGAAAATTCTTGGGATTTGGCGTTTTCCAACAAAAATTTATGTGGAATGTAGAATTATGATTGTATGATGTGTGATTGATTGCCAATAGGGAGACGAGCTCGACATATAAGAATCAGAATTTGTGAACGATAGCATTTGGATTTAAACGAATGATTCAAAGATTATAAAGTGTAGGGGCTTTTGTAGGTGATGTTTTCTGAAAATCCCTTTAGATTGACAATTTTATGGCTAATTATGAAATGTTATCCTATTTATTGAATTTCGTTCTGGCTATCGCTGTTGCCTTTGGTTTTTTTACTTTTAGTTTCGTTCGACTCTGTTTCGAATGTTACCATGTTAAAACATTTTTTTCTGAACTTTAGCAACAACATGACACAGTATATAAAAGAAAGAGATATACTTGATAGCATATCTTACGTCTAGCCTGGTAAATGGATGATCAACAAGCATTTGGTTGTTACAACCATTGTCATTGTCTGGAGAAAAGTAAATTCTTGTCTCACCTTGCACCCTATCTATGCTGTATGCACTGTGTATATGTCCTGAATCTTTTTGTATCTCAAATACTTTTTAGCAAACAGTGCTAAGCAATTCCTGGTGCTGAAGAGTGGAAACCTGTTCTGGGATGTCTGTGTTGATATCATTCTTGTCACTGGGGGCTATTTCTTGGTAAGATTTTCTCAGAACGAACTGAGTTTGTGTTGAATTCTTCATTGGAGAACACAAGTGGTTCGAAGTTTGTGGTTCATCAATTTATCTTCATAGTTAATTATGCGTCTAAGTAGCAAATAATCAGTGCTTGTGATTTATAATCAGATATTAGCATGAGCACAAGCAGTTTTCAGAAGAACAGGTAATTTTCACTGGATGCGGAAGGAATTGTCTGGAAAAATTTGCGGCCACCGCCCCATTTTCCGTGAGTGATTCATGTCCATCTCCATGTCTATGTCATTGTATTATGATTGATGGAATCATATTTTTTCACCGACCACTGTATGTTGTGCTCATAAAAAATTCTCATTGTCTAGTTGTCACGGGAACAGAGGGTGGACCTCTCTCGTTGGATTAGTTGTGCGAGCTGTCTTCCTTTTTCATGGGAAAAAAAGGTACCAGAAGCTAAAAAAGTTTTAACATTATTGTAAGAAAAATTCTTAGATGCTATGGTACCTGGAACAGATACATGTCATGAGTAGGATAGAAATTGACCGTATATCATTTAGTTCTCGTCGAGAACTGATCGTCTTTTCTTCTATTATGGTAAGACTAAGTACAAAATGTCCTTAGTCCCGAAGTAAATGGGAGTCTTCTGATCCTTGGTCCGTTGGCGTAGTCCTATTATTATGTTCATGTAAATGCTGTCTTGAATGGTTTCTTTGCTCTCAATGCAGCAGCTCTATGGTGCTTACGGCTGATAGTTGATATCCCTTTGGCTAACGGACATGGGAGATGCGACAACATTACAACTCATATAGCATAGCTGTTCGTGAGTCGTGACCCGTATATTTGACTGTCTATCAGGTTAGTAGATTCGACATCTTTTGACGTCTTTGTGGTAATTGTAGTTGCTTTTCGTGTAGGCTTGATAGTAAAATTCCAAGACCACTGGCCATGGAGTTTTGCGTTATCTTCTGCTTATCATTAGTATCGCCACCAATGGATAGTCGTCAAACTAAGCTTAATCTAAATATTCTACTAGAGTCCAGTTTGATTAGGTTTCAGCACATGTACTTAAATTCCTTAGTGCATCGTATTGTCGTGCTCTGATCCACTGATTAGGAGTTTTTAATCGAAGTGATATTAATGAGTAGTCAAGAGGATTAGTATTATAAAAACTGGGTCGGCAAGATGCCACATCATCTGCCAATAGATTGATGTTATTTTAATTTATGCGAGTCTAGGTCTTGTCTCCATCTTGTTCTGGGATGTCATTTTTTCACTTCTATATGGATTGATAAAAGGGATATAAAATTATGCGACTTTTGCTATCTTGGATTATCTTTTTGTTTGTTGAATTTGAATGGCTGAATTGGCCCTATGCTAGAAGTATATCTTCTGCAGAGCGAGGACTTCCGAGTTCCGACTCTGATCGAAGTCCGATCATACAAGAATAAACCACAACATGTTTTCGACAAAATTTTCAGATCACGAATGATTCAAACTTTCTTCTCATGCCCGTTTTGAGCTGCATATCATTTGGGTTGCGTTTTTGTTCATTGTTTTCACTCCTGTTGAGTGTTTTATACGGGTTTAGCACTCGATACACGTCTGTCTGTGATAGATAACATATTCTGGGTTAGTATAACTGGATGATCGAGGATAGAGACTTGTTACATGTGATTTGAGCAGCATCTTGTGACTTGTCCTTTATGCCTAGAGGAATAAAATTGTGTCCCAACAGACACAAAGACTTCGAAGCTCAAAATAACCCACGATCACATGTTCTGTGTCCCAATAACCCCCGATTTTTTTAGATGTGGACTTTTATTCGATCTCCAGGCAAGAGATTACTGTCAACTTGGGCTTGGCTTTTGTATGTCCTTCCAAGCTCCGTTCTGCTGGAGCAGTTTTGTACGGACATTCGACCAATGATCGTTTTGGCCCAACTTGTAAGGCCCAAATGAAAGAAAAAAAGAACAAACTGGCCTGTGTCTGCATATTTGCAAAGAACATAGAAGTTCCGTTCCAATATCAAAATCTCAATATAGCTTGCAATATTGCTGCTAATTTTTATGGATTGTTCTTGTGCAGGGTGATTATAAATAGTCTAATATTGTGGAGCTACATTTGCCGATTGAATTCTCAAGGTATGATATTTGATCATTTCGCGTCGACCTAATCTCAAGGTACTCGCAATAGTCATCACCCTTCCCGTGATTTCTTTACACATTCGTTTTAACTTTTTGGTTCTCCCTTGAAAATGAAAACGAACTCGTTCTTCATCTTGTTCTTTTATATTTTGGATTTCATTATTTTAAATGTCAATGCATGCCTGTTGTTTTTCTACGCTGTTATTATGATATTATCAACATTTTTCTTATAGCATGTTCGTGTGCCGTCACACGGACGCTTAGCACATGACTAGAACCTAACCACCATGTGCAAAGCGGCACTAAAAGACAAATCCATTCATTTTAAACGAAGCGCGCCGCATCTTAATCTTCACACTAAATTCTCTGTTCAGACTAATCCAATAGACTTAATACTCCTAGAAATATTATCTTAATAAGTTAATAACACAGTAACCTTGGGATTCCTTGCTGGTTACAGTTAAAGTCGTTAGTCCTTTTAGTAGACAGGTTCCCAAGGAGGTAAAACATGGAGAAGCTTGTTGTCCTCCACTTTCACGGACCGTTTCATCGTTCGACTCGAAGAGAGATTTTAATAATCTGACTTTTACTCCATTTGAGAGGTCTTGAAATAGTTTAATGGAAGCCGCAAATCGTCATTTTTAGTCTTGTAAATGGAGGCTTGTGTTCCTTTGTGTTGAGATTTCACGCATTTGAAGTTGCACAATAAACCGGTATACCTTGAATATTTTGTACCGGCACTGGTTTGTCTCTAAATAACTGTATCTGTCGAAGCTTTTTGACCTGCAAGCATATATGATCGGGTAAATCTTGAAGTATATGCATGAAGTTAGTAATATATTTAAGCATTTTTGTTATGGTAGATGTCTCGCTTGCATCAAGTATCAGTCTATTAAATTGTTAGAATATAAAATAGATAGTGTTCCATATGATGATTAGAATGTGACCGTTGTAATAACATATTTCGTAATATATTTTTCACTATACATTCTATAAATAGGTAACTTTTGTAGCATTTTACATAATTTCTTAATATACAAAATTACAAAGATGTAGAATCTTAACATAAATTACTTACAAGCGTGAGAAAAAAGATTGAGATTCTTGTATTTGTCACTTTCTAAGCGGGAAGAAGTCGCTGGTTTCACTTGGTGAGCTTCTCTGCTATTGATTAAAAATTTAGATCATGGATAGCATCATATGATAGGGTCAACGCTATCCAATTTGCACGTTAGCTCATTTTTTTTTTTTTAAACTGAATGATTATATTGGATCAGTTAATAAGAAAAATGATGGAATCAATGCACTCTACTCACTATTTGTTTTGGTTCTAGCTATGGTTAGTCTAATCTATTGAGAATGATCCGCGATTAATCCTGTTACATAAAACTTTTTCCGTATAATTATGAAATCCAAGTGAAGAAAATTCTCCATAAGACAAACTGCTTAAGGGGGCGGTGACAATAACGACTACCCGCTTGTTATTGCTCATTCATAACCCTCTTTTTTCCCGTGAGTGTCGCATCAGACAACGGACTGTCTCTCATGTTGTGGTTTTAAGCGGTAAGACAAAAACATCTGAAATGAGAGAGAATAGGTTGGATCACATGGAACAGACTTTTCTCTTCTCTTGTACTGGCATATACAAACATATTCTTGCAACGTTAAGACATTTGAACAGCTGCCGGGAGACCCATGCAAGAAGAAAATAATAAGCATAATTACAACATTTTTTATCCTTAGTAAATGGCTACCAACATTATATATGTAATGAATGTCGATTCAATATACTGATTCAATAAGAATTGATGATGATAAATTATTATTTTTTATCATGTGTTGAAAGTTCGACATCTCTTGAGTGTATCTAAAATAAGAGGTTTTTTTTCACATAATACTTTTTTATCCCTCTCATCTACTCCCTTCGTCTTCTTCAAATTATAACGGTTCTTCAAATTATAACGGTTTGATCCGACACGATAATTTACATGTGTATTAAATTAATAAGGAATGATAATTTTGTCTTATTGATTTTGTGAGATAAAGAAATGAGGAAAAGAAAAGGAGAAATGATGGTGGATAGATTGATGTAATATAAAATATGGATAGTTTGATATTTTTGTATGAAAAAAATTGATAAATAAGAAAAGATTGTAATTTGAATGGGACGATAAAAAATTATAATTTGAATGGGACTGAGAGAGAATAATTAGTTTTCACGAACACTAGTCTGAAATTACCAGCTACCACTGTAGAATGAGAGTCTATGCTAGTGAAATGGAAATAAATACGTAGGCAAATATACAAGTAGAAAAATTGGCAAGTATTTGAAAGATCTACCATTTTTCCCTCTTATTACTAAAGTTTAAAGAGGAAACTATTTCACGAAAAGGAAATCTCAGCAAGAGAATTTCCATAATAATTCATTGACTCACACTGACGGTGAAAGGATGAGGAAATATGAGACAGCCGCCCGGGAAGTGTGCGTATGAACTTGCCATTTTATGCTTCCTTTGTTTTTTTATCCATATATATGGAGTATACGAAGTTCTTGCTTCTCTGCATTTCAATTTTCAAGTGTTACATTTTAACTTATTCTTATGCCAATATGTCACATTGCCATTTATCATCGTCACCCTTCTTTAACATTGAGTAGACGTTAATAACAATCGTTGCATAAGTTATGAAAAACCAACCAAAATGACAGACTGCGCAGCATCAGTTTCGACTTAAAGACTAATGATTTACTCAAACAATGGAGTTTCGTTAATAGAACTCAGGTTAGTTAATTTTGTCTACAATGCAATTATTTTGTAATTAAATATCTTTCGGGTCACTCCACCGTATCCTTATTTGTCTTCACCTGCCTTTTTCTTCAACCCTTTCAATCCTGCACTTCTTTTTTCTGTTATAGTGTTCACGCTATAAAATGAGTGAATTATGCACGCTGACCACTCTCCCAAATTCTTTCATTTTTCTCCGGCCTTGTTCTCTTCCTCGTTGCTAGGAAAATCATGGAGGATTTGAGCGCTATGTGGACTTACCAAGAGGTACTGGTTCATCTGCTTCACTAAATTGTCATCGATTTTCGCTCGGTGTTGCGAGCATTCTTTCCATTAGCAATGTCATTTGTTGATCACATCAGTTTACGTTTGAAGATTGGTACTGGTTCATCTGCTTCACTAAATTGTCATCGATTTTCGCTCGCTGTTGCGAGCATTCTTTCCATTAGCAATGTCATTTGTTGATCACATCAGTTTACGTTTGAAGATGAGTTTTTGGTTGTGCTGGTGTGTTCATGAACTTCATTTTCAACAGCAGACTTATTGTGTTCTGTTACTTGATAGGGTCATCTGGGTTAGAATGTAGTAATTTTTCTCATCAGTGTAGCCAACACTGTGTAGGCCACTGTAGTTTAGGTTTTACAGTATCTTATTTGGTTTTGAAACAGAGGTCAGGCAACTGCATTATGATTTATGACATATTCAGCGATAAGAATGCAGTGACTTGGTAAGCCTGATTCCAACGAAAATTCACACGTATTTGGTTGCACTCGTTTATCAGCAGTTCTTTGGTCTCTTGTTATGAAGAATGCGTATATGTTGCATCGTAAGCACTTCATATGTATGTAAATGTTTCTAATATAGTCGAGCAGACCTTAAATGTAAGTGTTGTGTGTTGCAATACAAAAATGATTTAGATTCAATGCAGCCATACCCTTTTAAACATTCACGTGAAGCGGTATGTTGCAAATGCTTATAAGACTGTGATGGTTTTGCGACACTAGATTTAAATGGCTATGTTCTAACCATACCATTCTTTTTTCAGAGCAGCGATGAGCTGAAGCAGAAGCTGCATTACATGGCATACGAGTTGGAATCAGCGAAAATACAAGCCAACGAAGAGATCAGAAAGCACAAGGAAAACGCACTGCAGCTGTTCAACCTTCTCCAAATCGCTTGCCAAGAACGTGATGAAGCGAAAGCCCAGCTCCAAGCATTGATCAACAAGATGATCATTCCACCAAAAATGGATCATCACGATCATCTCTTTTTCAAATCCTCGAATTCCCTCCACATTCCACTATCCCCACAGACCACCCTCTTGAACCCACCAAGAACTAATTCAAGCATCACTGAATCCAACAGCTTCTGCGAAGCACAGAACTACTCTTCATCTGTCGATTCCTTCTTTGACTCCGTCTCGTCCCCTGATCTCTCCACCATAAAAAACATCCCCAGATCATCCAATCTTGGATTTCCATCTCATTATCCTCCTATACAAGATTTCCATCACCCAGATTCCATTATCCAATCCACCATGTCATCTTCATTTTCTCGACTTGCCAGCAAAAGTGATCCTGATCATGATCAGTTCAACGTGTCATTGCCCACATTGCCGAAAGAGATCAACCAAGACGATATGCTAATCAACAGCCTCGCAAAAGGGAAGGCGCTGCCGCAGAAGGGGAGGCTTTTGAAGGCAGTGATGGAAGCGGTACCGCTGCTGCAGACTCTCATGGTAGCTGGGCAGCTTCCCAGGTGGCGGAATCCGCCTCTGCAGACTGGGAAGAGATTGTTGATGGGTTCGGTTAATGATCTGAATCCGACGGTGAGACTTTCCGGCAGTGGAGCGGTGGTTTCTGGCGCCGGCGGTAATTGCTCCGTGGCCAAGAGGCAGAGGATTGAGAGGTGATGAGTTTTGTGAGGATTTTGGGTTTCAAGTTTTTGTAAAAATTTGGTGTTTGGATCAAGGGCGAAACTGGAATTTTGACACTTTCAAAGGTCATTGCAATAGCTTTTCATCCTCCTGTGTGTTCACCAAAAATCAGATTCCCGTTATTGATCATGTATTGTTCATATAAATAAATTTAAGAAGTCTGATGATTTGAAGTGGAATAGCTATGTTATCGATAATCGGTCATAAGAAGACATGCTTTTTTAAGCACATACAAATGTGAAATTGTTGTCAAGTTGTTTAAGCAAAATTTGACTACCAGACCAAAATCTAGTCACAATAATATAGCTAGAGTCTCCATTCCATTATATTCGATAAATATGTTTGGACTTTCGGTGAAAAGTAGAGTTTGTTCAACGATAACTAATTCATTTTGATCATGTGTCAACGGTTCGATAGTAGTTGATCAAGTTAGCTTTGAACAAGTATATCGGGCTTGTTATTCGGATAATTAAAGTTATAATATAATATTATTGGTCAGAAATTTCACTCTAATGGGATTTACTTTCTTTAGTTATAATTTGTCTTTTGTTATTTTGTTTGTCATAAGCAAATTGGAAATGCCTCGTGTATTTTATGACACATCATCAATTTGAGCTGACAATCCAATAAAATAGGAGGAGAAAAATAATAATGTACTTTCTCTCTGTTTATAACCAACATTTGTCTATTTAAATCATCCCATAATATATATAAAATATTATATTTAATAATTTTTTATTGAAAAAAAAATACTTCCTTCATTTTGAATTAATCAAAATATTTTAACTCGATATGAGAATTTATACGAATGTTGAATTTGTGTAGATTTTGATTAAGAATGAATATTTTTTTGATGATAGTGGGGATTAGTGTAACAGTTGTGAGAGGAGTTAATGGATATATTGTAACAGATAAGATTGATTTGTATTTTTTATATTAAAAGGTTACAAAAAATAGAAACGTTTCATTAATTTTGAAACTAACCAAAAATTAAAACATTTCAATTAATTTAGGACGAAAAAAAGTATCAAAACAATCACTATCTGTTACATTTTATCAACTATTTTTTCTCAGAACTGATATAGTAAATCTCACTGTCAAAATTCACGTGTGTCTCTATCATCGAACAAATAAAGTAAAAAATAAGAATATTTTTATAATTTTATAAAAAAAAATATAATTTATTTAAAATATTTCAATGTAAACCTACCACGAGTTGTTACCCAATTTTTTTGAGTCAGCAGGAGGACCGTTGGACTTGCTCTTAAATCTTACCCCGTGCAGAAATGTCAAAATTTACCCCTACCAAGAGAAAGAAAAAAACGGCTCACACCGCACCATCGCCGGCGCCGTATCCTCCTTTCCCCTGGAACCCCAGAAAACATCCTCGTCATTCGCCGGCGACACAATGCCCAACACAGCACGAGAAGCAAAATTCATCACTCGAGCTCGACGAAACAAACTAAACCCTCCCAAATCAGAATCATTCGATTTCAAAATTCATCAAAAACAAAAACCCCAAAACACTCGACTCCACCCAAAACCTCGAAAACCAATCTCATTCATCTCCGATCTCAAACAAATCCATTCACCCCTCGAATCTCTCACCCTTTTTCATCAATACCGCGAAAATGGGTTCAAACACGATTACCCATCATACTCTTCTCTCATTTACAAGCTCGCAAAAACCCAAAACTTCGAAGAAATCGAACCCTTGCTTGATTACATCAAGCGTCGGGGGATTCGGTGTCGCGATACGATGTTTATAGCTTTGATCGAGCATTACGCGAAAAGGGGATTGATTGATAGGTCGATTGAGTTATTTTGTGAACTGGGTCGTGGGTTTAATTGTGATAAAACGTTGCAATGTTTGAATACTTTGATGAATGTGATGGTTTCGAATGGGCGGTTTGGTGATGCTGTTGGGTTGTTTGGGAGGTATAAGGAAATGGGTTTTCGTCCCAATTCGGTTACGTATAATGTGATTATGAAGGGGTTGTTGGCAAAGGGCGAGTTTGGGGAAGCTCGGAAGGTGTTTGATGAAATGCTTGAAAGAGAGGTGCGGCCGAGTGTGGTTAGTTATAATAGTTTGATTGGGTTCCTGTGTAAGAAGGGCGAAGTAGAGAAGGCTATGGGGCTTTTGAATGAGATGACTAAGAAAGAGACGCAGGCTAATGCGGTTACTTATGCGCTTTTGATGGAAGGGTTGTGTTCGTTAGGGAAGCATAAAGAGGCTAAGAAGTTGATGTTTGATATGGAGTATCGAGGGTGCAAGCCAAGGATGGTGAATTTCGGTGTTTTGATGAGTGACCTAGGGAAGCGAGGGATGATTGATGAAGCGAAAGCTTTGTTGCTTGAGATGAAGAAAAAGCGGATGAAGCCGGATGTTGTGATATATAACATTCTGATGAATTATCTGTGTAAGGAAGGTAGGCCAGAAGAGGCATACAAGATATTGGTCGATATGCAATTGAAAAGATGTAAGCCAAATGCAGCTTCATACAGAATGTTGGTTGATGGATTTTGTAAAGCAGGTGAATTTGAGAGAGGTGTAGGTGTTCTAAATGCTATGCTGTTGTCTAGGCATTGTCCCCGTTTGGAGACATTTTGTTCTTTGGTCATTGGCCTGTGTAAGAGTGGCAAAGTCGATGATGCTTCCTTCGTTTTGGAAGAGATGGAAAAGCGGAATATGAAGTTTCAATGTGACGATTGGCAATCTCTGATCAGTTATACTTGTGCAAATGAAGTCGGTGGTGAACTCCTGAGAGACCTAGCTTTGCCAAGCAGTTGAGCTGCTTTGCAGTTAGAATTATACGAAACTTGCTGGTCCGATAGACGCTCCAAACAGGAAGGTTAATGCTGCTTTGCAGCAAAGTTGTGTAACAGCAAAGTGACTAAGGTATCCTCCCCCTTTCTCTCCTTCTCTAGGATTCATTGCTTGTTGGACTATTTTTCTGATCCGGATATGATAAATCTCTGAATATATCCATGATCATCCGTCGCTTGCAGCTTGTTGGAAATGATGACATGTATGAGGCATCTATCTGAATTCAAGGACTTACATCACATACCGAGAAGTGGCCCATGGTGGACACTGCATCATGATATATCTGTTCCATCAATCAGCGGTATTTTCAAGATGACGCTACGTTTATCACAGGAAGCTTTCATTGGTAAGCTTTCATATCTTGTTATTCTCTTTCATTTGATATGGTCATGGAAACTGAATATAAAACACTTTGGTTTTGTCATGATTGCAAGTTAGCAAATTAAAAGGAAGCTGAAGCATAGTACATTGGTGCCATAGATCTCATTTAGCATTCTCATTTTCTTCTCATTGTCAATGATTGCGACATTGTGTAAGATGATATTGCCATCTTATTGTCTACTTCTCCAGTCATTTAAATTGATCTAATTTTCCTGTATTGTTTTGATAAAAACTAGATCTATCTGGTTTAATAATCTAAATCTGATTCATTATTTACTTGTGCTTATTCAACTTCTATCAAAGTGCTGTCTAAGGCAGGACCAATCTTCCGGCAAACAGGCACTGGAATTGTGGACTACCTAGCTGCCCAATACTGTGCTATCTGTGGTAGTGCTGTCCTGATAAAAATTAACGATATCCTTGAGGAGAGTAGTGATCAGTTCCCAGTGGCTACAATGTTCCGTTGTTGATGTTAGGAACTTAACCTTTAATATGGCCAAGTTTAAGCTCACCAGATAGCTGGCCCTTGGGACAACATAAGGTTCAAGCTTTTATACAGTAGCAAGTAAGCTTGGAGGATTAAAAACGTGTTTACAATTAAGTGTTCATTGCCATATTGGAGAAGATAATTATGTTGACGGCCTTAGATTTTCAGGAGCTCATGGGATGGCTATGATGGAGTCTGAGCTTGGTAGACTGGGAATTAATAGAGTTGTGCGGCAAAGACTCAATTGGTTGGGGATGATCATGAAAGTAATGGACTGGGGACTCTTCTTTTACTGTTTATATCACTAGGCTGTTTATGTAATCGTCATCAGGTTCATTATATGAGATCTCTTTAGGTTTTGCAGATGGCATTAGAAAAAGAAGGATAATGTTGTTTTCCTTGTTTAGGAAAAAGTCATCTAGTTTCTTTCTTGACCATTCCGATTTGGATTAATCTAATTGCACTAAGTATCATCCATACATTAATTAAACAGCTAATGGCAAGCAAACTGTGGCATCACATATCATGAGGACGGGCGTGCTAGGGGACTGCATAAAGATCTCTGTTACCAAGGAACAGAATGCACTACTAGTACTATTTTATTGTGCCCACTCAGTTGAGTGGATAGTTTTTTGCAGTTTTAGTGATCTGTTCAAATTTGCATTTTGGCAGAAGTCCAGGAGTTGGTTTAAAGTGAGAAAAGCTGTTGAAACTACCATGCTCCTCAGTCAGAAAAGGAAAAGCATTGCAAAGCCAAAGATGACATGTTTTTGAATCATGGAATGTTCAAATTCTGTAAGTTTCTGTGCTCTCCCTTTATTCGGGTTAGCAGTACCTGAATTCGTATTCTTACCGCATGCATGATGCGCTTTTCATCGCTTGTGCTTCAAGTCGTGAAATGTCGCTCATGCTTAGGATATCATCATTCTATGCTAAAAGCTTCTTTTGTTTATGCATTTCTGGGCCGACCATATTTCGAGCTCATAACGCTTCTATCCGTTGGAGGAGTATCGCTTTTTCACAACTCTTCTCTAATTAGGTTCACCTTCATGTTCTATTGTAAGAAGTCTAAGATGGTCTTTTTTTTTTTTTTTTTTTTTGATAATTAAGAAGTCTAAGATGTTATAGCAATTACTAAGACAAACTTAAATTCATGACTATGGAAACCAGTGCAATTAAATAATTGAAAAGCCCAAGCAAAACCAGTACACACGAAACATCATGGATAAGAGTAAAAAATTAAAACAAGACCTTTTTGTTTCTTAAATCCTTATCGATGAGATTCAAAACAGTGGCATTGAACTGCAGTTAGTAGCTGAAGTCCATGGTAGAAGTTGAAGAAGCAGATGAAACAGAGGAGGAGGAAGTTGTAGACAATGGCGGGGATGGCCAAAACTGGGCATTTTTAACCTTCGAGATGCTCGTGAGTACGCTCAAGGGGGTCACATTTCCAACAACAGTCACCTTCTTAGTCGCCAGATCAATGCTAAACGATGTAACACCTGTACAAAACCAGCACCAAGGGTGAGAGCTGTGACCACTTTTCTTTCTTCCCTATATGTCTGTCTAATACTCCAAATACTGATGCTATTTCGATAATTTTTTCGCTATACAATGGCTGGCTTCTCATGGTAATGCTTACCTTCCATTTTGGAGAGATGTTTTCTGAGCTTCCTTTCACAGCCTTTGCAATGTATTGAAACTCTCAAGACCACCACCTGCAATATTGTGATTAAAATCAATATCAATAAAGGAATGAACCAGTGAATTGTCGAACACGACCGTGCTTACCTGGTTATGTGATGGACTTGATGCAGATGGTACAAGAACAGGAGAATCAGTCGATGCCTTGCACAGACCACCACCACCACTAAAGCTCAGCCGCCTCGGTGTCCCTGATTGCCTAGGGACCAGTGGCGGCATTTTGGTGTGCTGAGAATTCAGCAATGAGCTGGTCTTGAGACAATGGTCTTGCCTTATCAGTCTATCCCCAGATCCCACCGGAGGCTTGCTAGGAACCAGCGCCAATGCTTGATTGGCATCGAACGTGTCACCCAACAGGTACCTGGAAGAGGTTGGAGGAGGACTATAGAGATCATAAACATGAGCCGAGCTCTTCCGCCTCATCATCATCATCAGGGAACCACCCATCATTGAATTGCGACTCTTGCTGCTATCTTCAGCTGAGCTCTTTCTGCTCTTTTGGACAGTGAAATCAGCAGCTCTAGGAGTAAACGGGAGCTCATACATGCTTCGTTCAGCTGAACTCTTCCTACCCTTTTCTCGGCCAAATAATGCAAGTCTAGGAGTAAATGGCAGCTCAAAGGTGCACGGAGCAAGCCTCGGTTCACGGTTTGAGAATATGGAATTAAGACGATGAAGTGGGCGGCTGCTGCGGCTGATCCTAGGAGTGTCCTGTGGCTCCGTACTGGAGACTATTGCAGTGGAGGCCGGCGAGGCGCAGAAGAGATCAATGGACTTCATGGTTTTGAGAGACAGTGGCATTGCTTGTTTGATGAAGTTGTTTTGAATTTGTTTTGGTGAAGTGCAAAGGAAAGGAGAAGGGTGAAAGATGGTGCCAAGGGAATGAGGCTGATTGCTTTGAGTTTGGTGCTTTTTAAAAGGTTGTTGGGGAGGAGAGGGAGATGGTGTTTGAAAATGAAACATGGGAGATGAAGAGACATGAGGTGGAAGATGCCATGCTAGTATCAGTAGTAGTACTGCATGCAGGCTGTTGAATGTTTGATTGTTGGAATCCATGATAACATGTTGGCTTAACTAATGAGAGCTAGCTCTACATCATTTTATTTACTGTTGATTACTACAAGTTTAAACACAGATGTTCTAGATCCGGCCATCTGGGCCATGATTAGTATCACGGTTGGTATAAGTTTTTTCCGACAAACAAATCAAAACTGTTTGGCGGTGCTAACTTCTATCGTTGGATACGGTGTAGGAGCTCGTGCGATGTATATAACCCCGATATGTAGTTCCATTTCGATTGCCATAATTACGAATACATAAAGTAGAAAATTAACAAGATAGGATAGGATGAGAAAATACTCCTACTAACCATTTTGAAGATTTTGGTTGTACGGAGCTTAAAAGAATCCTACTCTATGTCTACATTATTAGACCATTAGCGTTGTTGCTGTGTTCTTGTTAAATTCTAGATTATTTATCATGGCATCTGCAATATCGGTCAATAGTACCAGTAAAATTAAATGGTGCCCTGTATTATGTAGTGGATGATAATTTCTGCAATAATAGCTAATCCCACTTAACTAGTGGTGGACTTACCAACTCTTTGAAACTAATATAATCTTGATCGATAGACTATTAATTATTGGTGGAGTGCTGTTTTACGCTTAGATATGGGTTAACAACTGGAATTTATGTGGCATAAACTTATTTTACAGCCTATATTACAAAGCATAAGCATGTGCGGTGATCCTTCGGTATCAGTGCGAGAATCTCGGCGTGGTTGAAGCTGCTTAGCATCTTATCGTTTTAACTCACTCAGGGCACAGCCGCACAGAGCCAAACAAAACAACAGCGGAGCAAATCCCCGCAGCTTACTCATCAGAATCTTGGATTATTATTATTATTATACATTTATTTAACTTCTTTGGATCAGATAACCACGTGGAGGCCCAAATCCGATAAGCCCAAAACCCAAACAGGCCCAAATTCGACCCAAAGCTAAGCCCAAACAGGCCCAATAATCCAGCACAAGCACCCTACTAGGGTTTCATATCATTATCAGAGCTCTACTTCATCCCATCCGAGCAAAGCCTTTTTAGCAGCCGCCGCCGATACTCACAGGACTGCGGGGAATCAATCACCAATGGGTAAATCCAATACCTCTTTCTTCTCATCATCAATGATTATGTATATTCGATTGAATATCGTTCAATGTTTTGGCTGTTGCTTTTTGTTTATGAATCCGATTGTGATTTATGAATCTGATTGTGATTCTGAATCTAATTATGACGATGAAATGTGGTGGAAATTCGGGGAATGAGTACAGCGAGAATCAAGGTGCACGAGTTGAGGCAGAAGTCCAAGGCGGATTTGCTGGCTCAGTTGAAGGATCTGAAGGCGGAACTCGCGCTTCTCCGTGTCGCCAAGGTCACGGGCGGTGCTCCCAACAAGCTCTCCAAGATGTATTACTCTTCGATATCTCTATCGCTCTGTTTATCCTTTTGTGATCGTTTTCATGCATTTTGGAGTAGATATTGATGTTTGGATGTGTTGTCTTTGTGTTGTGTTTGGGGGAGTGCAGCAAGGTTGTGAGGCTGTCGATTGCGCAGGTGCTGACCGTGATCTCTCAGAACCAGAAGGCAGCGTTGAGGGAGGTGTACAAGAACAAGAAGTTTATTCCTCTCGATCTCCGTCCGAAGAAGACCAGAGCTATTCGTCGCCGTCTCACCAAGCACCAGGTGCTTCATTCGCTCTCATCTGTTTCGCCGGGGTCATTATGCGTAAATTGATTGCTTATGCTGTTTGTCTGCTATTCGAGTTCATATTGTTCATTCATGCTGATTCATTGTTGTCTTCCATTGAATTCTCTGAATGTTGTGTCTCAGCTGTTCTAGTAAGCTTGTCTTCCATCTCAATTGTGTTGATGATTGCTTGTCTTGTCTTGTTTTCAAGACTACATAAATCTTCTGATTCATTTGTTATCTTGTATAACATACGACCTCTGAGTAATACTACTGTCAAAAATACTGGTCAAGCTTATCTAGAAAACGGAAAAATACGAACTCTGATTCATATTTCGAAGGGTATTGTTTTAGGTTCTAATTCTAGCAAAACTATTTGGTATCTCTGACACACTTTTGTTGCAAGAGGCAGACTGTTATGTACTTTTGGAGGTTCTAATGAAGCCTAAACCTTATTACTAAATCAATGAAATTGCACTTTGAGATTAAAAGAGTGGTGGAGATTTGTGTTTCTTGAGTTGTAAATAGATCCATCATTCAGATGAAGTTTAATGCTTGCTTTTCTTTAGTATAGCAGTGATAAATGATAAACTTTGAATGGGCTTAGGGGATTATTGCATAATGTTTGGCTGAAGTCTCTGAGAATGACCCTTCTCTCTCTTTTATCTTTCCCTTAGGCATCCTTGAAGACGGAGCGCCAAAAGAAGAAGGAGATGTACTTCCCATTGAGGAAATATGCCATCAAAGTTTAAGGTTTTCGGTAGTAGTAACTTTTTTCATCTCTTTTCCTGGAGTACCGCCAGCTTGTGGAAGTTTGAACACTTCATTTGATGTTTTCGATATTCTGGAGTTTATGACAATTTTGATATCTATTTTGAGTTACTTCATGCTATCGGTTGCTTCTGTAATTTTATTCTCCATTTTATTTGACCTATCAGCCCCATTTTCGGTTCTTTGTCCAACGATCATTGGAGACGGTTCACTTCGTTGTGGTGATTTGCAGCACTTGGAGCTACTATTTGAGTTTGATGATGAAGCGAGTATTTTAGTCGTGGTTCTGTCCTTTCCCATATTCATGATTTAGTCGCTCCTGCTCTTGATTTTAGCTCTCGATATACATATGAAAATATAGAGTAGTTGTGAATATGGTCAAAATAACGCTTGAGTGGTGGAAGAGATTCAGAAGCGGAACATGATGCAAAAGATTTGAATTCGGTGGCGTGGTTAAAAAGCATGTCTTTCGACACTATTTGAAATTTCTGTACATGCTCATGCACTTTGCAAAACAAAGTTCAGATCGGGGTTTGCGTCGATACATGATGTAAGAACAGAGTTGCTGCTGATTGTTTCCTTTGAAACATTCTATGCTACATAAACATTTCACTGTCATGTCTCGCGTCTCGCTTGACAACCAAGCACTACATTGTAGACAAAGTCAATTTGCCAATTCGAGGTCTCTTCTTCACTTAATGAGTCCTCAACTGTATTCTTACTGCTCTTTATATAAACCTCCCGCCAAATATAAACCCACCTCACAAAATTCTCATGCTCATCCTGAAAATGAAGATCTTCAAATCCTCAGCGCGAACCTTGTCATCTCATCACCATGATATTTCCAAATCGTCAACACCTTTCTCTTCCTCCTCGCCGTCCTGTGATTATTCTCGTCCTCAATTGCCGTCCACAGATATTGAACAAACAATGGCATCAGCGACTAACATGATCAAAAGTTGGATGTCCTGCAACTCCGACGAACACTCAGACAATGGTTGGATAGCAGAGCTGATCAGCACCGTCCATAACCTGCAGGCGGCTATGCTGAACCTGATCTCCATAGACCCAGCATCCGAGATGCTCGTTGAGGGCCAGCATTTGCTCCAAGCAGCAATGAAGAGACTCCAGAAGGAGTTCTTCAAATTCCTCAAGCACAACATAGAGTATCTCCGACCTGAGTCCCTCTCGAATCGCCTCTCCAGACCTCAGTCTGGTTCGCTCTTGGTTTCATCATCTGAACATCTTTCCATCAGCTTGAGCATCTCCGATGGCTCTGACGAGAGTGAAATCAGCCCCGTTAGAGATGCTTTGGAGTCCGATGAGGGAAGGTTATCGATTCAAGCGATGAAGGATTTGAAAATGATCGCGGATTGCATGATTGGATCCGGCTACGCCAAGGAATGCATATCGGTTTACAAAATCATGAGGAGATCGGCCGTCGACGAAGCACTCTACAATCTAGGAATCGACCGATCCCGTTCCTGTCCAATTCACAAGATGAATTGGGAGGCGATCGAGCTCAAGATCAGAAGCTGGTTGAGCTCCGTCGATTTTGCGGTGAAGACGATATTCAACAGCGAGAGAATCCTCTGCTACCACGTCTTCTCCGCCGCCTCCACACACGAATCCTGCTTTGCGGAAGTCACCAGAGACGCTGCACTCGCTCTGTTCGCGTTTCCGGCCGCTCTCGCCGGAGAAAAGAAGCTGTGGAAGAAGTCGCCGGAGAGAATCTTCCGATTTCTCGACCTATACAGGGCGATTGCGACCCTGTATCTTGACATCGAATCGATCTTCTGCTTCGATTCGATGTCAGCTGTCAGATCTCTCGTCGATTCGACCCTCGGATCGATGGAAGAAGCCGTGAGATCGATGCTGACGGATTTCGAATCGGGGATCCGAAAGGTCAACAGCAAAGCACCGATGCACGGCGGCGGGGGAGGAGTTCATCCTCTCGTCCGATACGTGATGAACTTCCTCGGTTTCCTCTCCGATTACTCTTCCTCGATCTCGGAGATCCTCGCCAAATCGATGCCATCGCATCATCACGCTTCCCTACCGGAGAATTACATCGAGAATGCAACCGATTCCGTCACGGTTCGATTCGCATGGCTGATTCTCGTTCTCCTATGCCAAATCGACTCCAAATCGAAGCAGTTCAGAGAGATCGCGCATTCGTATCTCTTTTTGGCCAACAATGTCCACTACGTCGTCGGAAAAGTGCGATCCGAGGCGAATCTCTGGCGACTCGTCGGCAAAACATGGTTGATGATGCACGAAGAGAAGGTGAGACAGTATGCGGCGAAATACGAGAGAGTTCGTTGGAGCAAAGTGATCTCTGCCTTCAGCGTTTATGATCTGAGGGCTGAGATGATTTCGATGAAGGATATGAGAGAGTGTTTTGATAGATTCAATGCTGCGTTTGAGGAGGCGCGTGTGGGAGAGGAGGGGTGGGTGGTGGTGGACGGGAAGCTGAGGGAGGGGATTGCTGCCGCGGTGGCGGGGAAGGTGCTGCCAGTGTATTGGAAAATGTATTTGAGGTGGCGGGGAGTATTGGCAAGGGCGGGAGAGGTTGAGGATATTGCTGGTGTGGTCAGATTTACCCCTGAGGATCTCGAAAATTACTTCACGTCATCGTTGCTTGCTGGCGGCAGCAGCAGGTTTTCTCGTCTAGGGAGTGTGGCTGCCTCGTCGCCTCCATCGTCGGGGGAGTCATCGCTGTTGCACTAGAGTGGTCGTTCATAGATGAAGGCGACCCTGAGTTCTTAGGTTTGATGATTCTTCTTGTGTTTTAAGTAGATAGGAGGAATGTCAAACATAGATCAGCGTCCTATGGCTGTTGCAAATCGGAATAAACAAAATGGAGAAATTCATAAGTTCGGTTTTGCAATGACTGATTAATCGAAGCTCCTGTGTTCTTGTTCTATTTTTGTTCTTATGATCGCAGTTTCAAATGTAACACATGCGGTGGTCTGCATTGATCTTCGTGGGTTAGAGGTTGGCTTGAGATGAAGAGTTTTGCCTTCTCCCAACACAGGAACGGAAAGTGATACGAAGTATGATCCACTTGAAGCATTGCTCTCTGAAATATATGCTTCAGTCAGTAAATCAAGTGCCTATTCCTGCATTATAACCGAAATTTTCTCGTGATGAAGCTTAAGTTTCATCTTACTGAAGCTACATCGACTTCTTGATATTCAGAGTTGGGTGTCAAGGCTACAAGATTGTATATCTGACGTATCGCAAGCAAAAGGTTTGTTACAAGGCATACATCTTGCTGCATTTCTCAGTGTTTACGAGCTCAGAGTCGGACATAAAGGAAGCTGACCAGGACATTGATCTGCTGTTCATCGACGATTTCCTAATGCTCCTCCTATTCTTAGCCGCTACATGATGTTTCACCACCCAGCAGCACATCGTCCCCAATGTAATAGAGTCATGATCGTCGTTCCTATGATGGTTACCCCACCTGCAAGCCATCTTTCATCCTCGCTCACCACGACAAATGATAGTGCCAAGAATGAAACCGAGATCATAACACAAGCTAGCCACATAAGCTTGTTAATGATCGCCATCATCTTCTTCTTGGCCTTGCTCTCCACCACTACGACCGAGGTTTGAACCACCACCACTGCCAAAGAGATGAAGAGGGCGATGGAATCGAATATAAAGAATATCAAAAAAGAAGGTGTAGGAGCTATGTAGGCTTCTCCTAGGGAAAGACCAGGATGAATATTTTCCGGGTCATTGATATATTGGCCAGGAACCGTGAATATCGCTGCAAATGCCACTGTGGCAATGAGGACTGCCACCACGGTGGTGGAGTTGATGGCATTATTCAAGCCTACGGCATGCATCTTGTTGAGGCGTTTGGCGATGCCATAAAGATTCGTCAATGAGTATAGTACCATAAAGATTCGTCAATGTTCACCAAATAAAGATCAGATGCTTTTATCACCAAAAAAAAAATGAAGAAGAAGAAGTAGAAGAACATCAGATGCTCAAAACAGCACAAAAATAACCTTTGAAACGCTTGAACAAGAACTGGAGCATATGTGATGTGTTCAGGGATGTTGCGCACAAAAATGGAAGTTTTGCAGATAAACATGACAGGAAGTTTTGCATACCAAACATGCCCATGACGTTATTTCTCTTACTTCCTGAACATGAATTGCCTTTCTAGAATTCTTATGAGACATAAATTGATGGTGCATGCAGAACAGGGAAACAGATTATGTTCGACATACCTTAAGATCCTGCAAGCATACAGTTCTTTTAATCATCCACCATCAACTTGTACATTGCAAATCCTCCTTCATGGCATCCAGGCATCTTATGCGCCATACTCTCCAACTCATCCTGCAATTGAGAAAATAATCCAATCGCAACAATCCACAAACAAAAAACACAATAAAGTTCATAACCAAAAGACATTTCGGGAAGGATGTTGAATGTCCATTTGAGGCTTGACCAACAGTCCCTCAAGCAGTCCCCAAACATCAGTCAACACACAAAATAACATTATTTAAATAGACTATTACTCCCATAAGTTCACATGTAGTGTATCAGCGTCCAACTATCTGGTAGCAAACCTACTAGCTTAGTAACTAAACAGAAAAGCTTTAAATTCGTTGATTCTGTTCACAGTAAGGTCGATACACAAACAGTTACCCCTTACGCAAATCAAATATTTAGTAATAGGGTCTAATTCCATCTATACGACTACCAGAACAAAGATAAAACAACTAGATGAGAAGCAAATCACAAGCTGAAGTCCTAAGAAAGTCAATAGCAGATGCCCAGAACAATTTAATGGTTCAAACTTCAAATGATCTAATGGAATCACTTTGCACAGGAAATAATTTAGTAAGAGGAACAAGACAGAGCACACAGTGCATTATAAAACCAACTTACAAGGGAAACTGCATAAAGTTGGGTTGACTCAAATCCATCTTGTGCGCTGCAATACAGTTCTTGAATGTCCTTGGAGTGAAGAGAACACTCGATGAAGAAGAATGCAGTTGGTCGTACATTCAACTCTCTTCGTGATATTCCAATAAACACTGGATCATTCTGGAGAGAAATGAGGTCTCAGCTGCTGTGATTAATCATTAATATATGTATGGAAGCCAATCACATGGTACCCCAAAAGGGAAAATAAGGATCCTGACAGAGACGCATGGAAATATTGCCTTTGAGGATACTCCAAATTTTGACTAAAACTCTTGAAAATCCAAATTTTGATACATAACATATGTAACGTCGTAAACTAGATCTGCATCAAGGAATCCAGTCAACACTTGCCTCGTGCATTAAGCACAAGGCAACATTGTATATACGCTGAATATTGAATAAACTAAAAGACCAACTGGGGATAGTAGTCTTCGATACCGTACAAGGCAAAAGAAACTTACAAGAGAATTCACAGGAACACCAATCTCTTCGACAACTTCACGGATAATGCTGTCAAACATTTCCTGAGAAACTTTCTTATTAGATGTATCACGATCTACAGAATCCTTGTGTGATCTGATGCCAACTTCATGAGGCTGCAAAATCATGGCATAATGCACTACTAAAAAATCAGAGTATTGGGTGGTGAAATATTAGTACCGAGTACTGAACATGGCCACAAGTACTAGCAGTTATCACAATGATCATGCAAGGACTTCTGACAAAACTACCGGCACCTCAATTGTTATACAATACATCACCTCAGGATGCCCTCCTGGGAATACGAAATGCCCTGGAAATTCTCCCACGTTATTACTTCTTTTAAGGACAAGGATCTTCTTGTCAGAGGTCTCTACAACAGCACCATTTCCAAGTGGGTTCGAACTATGCTTGCATCGCATAGGCTCATCTACAAGACAGACAACCACTAAAGACAGTAAAGGAAGACTTCAAGGATCTCAACTGCATATCAGAAAATTGAAGCAAAGGAGCTGTTAATAAAAAAATATGATACACTGTGAAGCAGACAAGACGTCTTAATCTAAATGGTTAAGGTTTAGAGTTCAGCAAACTTTCCATGCCTTGTGACACGGGCTGGGTTTGAAACATGACCTGATGCGAGGCCCAATCCAAGAAAGGCCCAAAAAGCTTAGCCCAAGTCTCCGGAAACTTCTCCACAATTCTACAATTTTGTAGATAGGTTAGGGTTTGCTAGGGTGTGCTAGAGAAATCTAGAGACTTCTTAGAAACCCTAGGCTTGGAGGATTCTAGACACGGGGGTCTAGAACCTTCCTTGGTTGTGTATATAAGGAGGGTTTGGCTCATTTTGCCAAACCATCCAACAAATCCAACACATCCACCACAACCATATCAAACCCTTCGGGAACTCAACATCCACGAGCATTGTAAACACGAGAGCAATACAAACAACCAAGTTCTCCAAACACTCAAGTGTGTCATTCTCATCTTTGTTAGCGTTCCCACGAGTCTTGAGTATCATCTCAAGAGTGAAAGGCTGAGTTTAGACACGAGGCGAGGATGTCTAGGTGCCGCACGGTCTTAGTGAAACAATAAGCCCGTGACACTTGTCCTGGGGGAAGTATCTAACTTCAAAGCAACTCTTTTCGATAGAATACCAAAATTGGAAAGCTTTTGACATCATTGAACATATTAGTCTTAGACAACCAAATAGTTTACTCACAAAGTCCCTTCTAAATCTCATATCTACCATTGCATTACAAGATTTGTATCTAGCAGATACCATTGTATTGAAAGCATTTTGCAGTTTCACCCACAATGTTTACAACATACAAGTAAAAAAGTTTCAATTCAACATTTCGTCAAACTTGCTTATAGATGAGAAATATGCCCCCAATTGCTAGCCATTCATTTCTACAAAAGGTACTGAGATTTGACATAGCAAAAATATCTACCTTCTGATGGAACTAGAAACTTTTCCCACGATGGACTTAGGTTTGTGCCGACGAAAGTCCTGAAACCAGGTAAAAGAGAAGCAAAGCAGGAAGGAAAGAAAAATGAAATAAGTAAACAAGAAAAGCAAGAGAAAATGTGTGCCTTGAGACTTGAGTTACTATATTTGAGTTTAGAAAGTCCACATGCATCTTTGATGGAGTATAGAATAGAAGCTCCCTCGCATTTCAGGTATTACAGATTTTTAATCCACAATTACGAAATCCTTACACATAACCAATGAATCAACCTTTTAATCTCCCATGATTCTCTTTTCTCCATGTGGCAGGAAATATTTCTACATGATGATATCGAAACTACTACACCACATTTGATCCTTTTTGAAGTCCCATTCTACCTATCTCATCGACATAAATGTCACAAAAGTGACTTCACTCCATCAAAGATGCATACATTAACAGTGTTCTCTCATGTCAAATTACAGCCAGCTTACTAGAGGATAAATATGACCATAATGGAATATAACCACACTACTCAAAGAGGAACAATCTAGTCACATGTGTCACAAATTTTGTGTGTATACCTATACTCTGTCAAACCAAGGAGGAGGGACACTCGAGGTACATTCTCCGAAGCATCACTCCCGGTGTGCCAGATATGCCCTGCGTACTGCAAAGACATGATTCCTACCTCATGAAACAAAACATGACATCCATATATTCAGTTACTATGCACCAAAGAACGGGATAATGGACAGCATACTCTAAACTTCTTTCCGTTGTACAAAGATGGGTTCCGCCTAAGCCTCTGATCCCATATCTACCAATGAGAAACAACAACCATTAACCACCAACACCGTCATCACCCCAAAACATTCATAGCATCACATCAAAATTTTATAGGATTTATGAAAGAATCGGATAAAATTGAATAGTAAAATGCAACAAATCTTGACCCTGACTGCCTCGCTATCGTGATTAGGTCACATTTCAAGAACTACTCGATTGAACAAATCACAACAAATCCTTCTCAAATCACCAAACTAGAACAGCACAATTACATTATACGTCGAAAAAAAAGATCGACAGAAAAGACTATAAACCAATCGGCCATTCGATTACCTCGGCGATTGAGTTCTCCAAATCGACATCTGGATGCGGGATCCTATCATATGATTCATCAAAGATCACCGATACCTACAATCAAAACTCGTACGAAATCTCAGCCATCGACGTCGGGCATCGAAATGTTTCAAAGAATGAGAGAGAAGATTTGAGGGGATACCTGTGAAAGAGAGAGACCGGTCGGGCATGAGAGCAGAAGCCTGAAACCGCCGCCGCCGCCGTCTCCGTCCATCGCATTATTCGTTCGTTGAAAGAACAAAAATAACTTCTGCAAAGATTTCCCCGTTAATGCAAGAATTGGGTTGGGCCCGTTGGGTCCATGTGAAATTTTAGCCACCTCTTTTTTTTCCCCTTTAATTTAATTTAATTTTGGATATAAACTCTCTTGAGTTCTTTATTTGCGTATCAGTGCGCTGTCGCAGCAGCTGTTGCTGTGCATTGGCAGCAACGAATGCCGTAGGTTTTTATATTGCAAGTTTTATGTATATTGTAGGTTTTACGGTTTATATTATATGTTAAGAAATTTATATTATAGATAGATGAATGTATATTGTGTACAAATCAAACTTTAGTGAATTTTATAATTAAAATTTAACAATATATACTAAACAAATTATAATATAAAGTTTTTCAATTTATAATATAAAAACCAAAACTTATCGTACTCGCTACTGTCGATGTTTCTTCTACATATTTCTGTTTGCATATATGTGCATAGTATTTTCTTTCTTAAAGTTTTTGAAAGGATAAATTCGTTACTTGATTCATCTTCATTGGGAAATATAGTTTGTTTTGGTAAGTTCATGTCATACGAATTTTTCTATATGAGTTTTTGTTATTTGGGTTGTATTGTTTAGGAGTTCTATTTACTCTTATCTTTCTTTGGTTGGTCTATGGTTGGATTCGGACTGATGATACGTGATAAAATAGTGGATGATGGTGCGTGATGAGATAGTAAATTTGGTGGAACAAATATCCCTTTTTTCTTCTTTTTTTCTTTTATTGATATGCCACTCTTTACATCTCTACAACAGGTTTGTGCTACTTAAATACAAATAACAAGTATGCATCAGTCTAACAAAATAACTAAACGTGATTGGTGCGGATGTGCTTCTCAAAAATAGTGCAGATGTGGAAAATAAACAATACAAGGTATGTATTTTTTAAATAATGACATTGTCTTTTTTATTGATTTCTGTGGAACTACCAACAGACAGTCGCAAGCTCATGAAGATCCAAGTGTTAATGAAGAACCAAGAGAGGAAAATGATCAAAGATGAACCGAAATAGACAATGTAACAAGAGTTCGGAGAGAGTCATCTAAAAAAAGAAGACTAGGATCAATGAAGAAGGTGATTATACTTCATCTAATGCATCGACACCAAGCGTCCAATCTGAGGATGTTAATGAAGTAAAGCGGCGACCTATTGGCCAAAAGGCGGAAAAAAAAAAGGAAAGGATAAAGTTGTTGAATCCTCAGTGGTAATCGAGGCGAAATGTAAGATAATGCAGAACAAAATATGAAGAAAACCGAATAACTTGAGAAGTTTGAGCAGTTGCACAAAGATACCATTCAGGTGCAGAAGGAAGCTTGATGTTATGAGGATTATCACATTTTCATGAAACCAACAAGTGACATGAGTAATGACCAGTTCCACTTTCATAATTTACTGTGGAAAAGATTAGACAAAAATATAACTTACCACCAAACGAATAGTTCCGAAGACATTGAGATTTCTCAACAGAGGTAGAAGGACGCTCAAATAATTTATATGTTACAATTGTTACAATTTGTAAACTAGCCGTTACAAACCTAGCCGTTATAATACTATAAATACAAGTTGTTGATGACTAAAACATAACTCATAAACTCGTAGCCTCAAATTTTACTCATAAACTCATAGCCTCAAAAATTACTCATAAACTCATAGCCTGAAATTCGTTTTAGACAAAAATATCTCAAAACCCCAACCCTTCAAACAACCTTGAACTTTTGGGCAATCTCGGATTTTCATTGATTAATTCATTTATCGAAGATGATAGTGATGTAATGGGAATGATCCTACTGCAAGAAATGGAAAGAGAAGAGGTCGAATCATCCAATCCACCTCGACAACAATCAAGATATGTTAATTGAGAGCGTGAGTTTGGAAATAATAGTTTATTCAAATATTATTTTGCTAATCCTCCCGTGTATGCAGCTGAAATTTTTTTACATCGGTTTCAAATGAGTATAGAGTTATTCCTTCGTATTATCCAAGCCATTGAAACCCATAATCCTTATTTCCAACAAAGGCCCGATGCCAGGGGAAAGTTGGGTCTTTCATCAATTCAAAAATGCACTGCGGCGATCTATGGAGCGCCTAACGATCATTGCGATGAGTACTTGCGAATGGCAGAAACAACTCCTATTTAGTGCTTATTTAATTTTTCTCAAGCTATAATTCAGGTGTTTGGGAACACATATTTGAGAAGGCCTAATGAAAATGATATGCAACGTTTACATAAAATGCATGTTGAGAAACATGGATTTCCAGGAATGATCGGAAGTGTAGATTACATGCATTAGCAATGGAAAAACTATCCAGTTGCATGGAAAGATCAGTTTACTCGAGGTGATCAAGGGGTACCAACGATTATGCTTGAAGCAGTTACTTCACATGACTTGTGGATTTGGCATGCATTTTTTGGCGTGACCGGATCAAATAATGACATAAATGTGCTCAATCAATCTCCGTTGTTCAACGATGTCCTGCTAGGGAGCGCTCCTCAGGTTTCTTTTACAGTGAACGACAAAGAATATCAACAAGGATACTATCTAGCACACGATATCTATCCGGAGTGGTCGACATTTGTCAAAAGTTTTCCTCATCCTTAAGACCCCAAAAGATTATTGTTTAAAAAAATACAGGAATCGGTTAGAAAAGATGTTGAATGTGCCTTTGGTGTTCCTCAGGCTCGTTGGGGCATTATACGTGGACCTGCGAGATTTTGGTATAGAAATAATTTGAAGGATATCATGTATGCGTGTATCATTTTGCATAATATGATTATCAAAGATGAAGGAAATGAAGCCATTAATTGGAATAATGAAAAAGATAAACCGGCAACACAAGGCCCTGTGGGAGGTTTTAGCAGTTACCATCAAAGGTTTGCGGATATGCATCATAAAGAAACATATCACGAACTTCGCGGAGACTTGATGGAGTATATTTAGGCACGGTTTGGAGGAGATGAATTTCCAAATTAGGTTGTAATATTTCTTTAATTTGCTTTGTTTGATGATTGTAATGTTATCGTATGGAATTGATTATTAAACAAAAAGTATTAATTGAGTATTTTTAAAGAGCTTCTTATCAATGGGGAAGGAGGTTCTTGGAAGGGGTATGCTGATGTGGTCTGTGTAGAAAGTTATTTGCAATGGGAAGAGGGGTTCTTAGAAGGAGGAGTTCTTAAATTGGTGACGTGGAACTCACTACAAGAACCTCCAATGGAGATGCTCTTATTGGGATGCTTAAAATAAGAATCTCACTTTTATCAATTGGGAGAAGAGATTCTTGCTGATGTGCCATTTTGATTTATTTTGGGATTCTTATATAAGAACCCCTGAAAAACTCCAAGAATTGACTAAAATTGTTTTATGCTTTATATTTTTTGCCGTTTTTGAAAAAAACAAAAGCTATATTTCTGACCGTTAAATGTAGCCATTTTTATGATCTTTTTTTATGGTCGTTTTTTTTGTATTGTTTTTAAATTGAAATTAATTTTTATCTATAAATACAACTTATCCACCCTACAATTTATCACAACAATTTCTCATCTCCTATTACAAATTTCTCTTCAATTTTATTTTATATATTTTTAATGGATAAAAATTTTGGAAATTCTCAAGAAAATACTACACAATCCCCACAAAATTCACAAAATCCACAATTTTCACAATATCAATAATTTACACAAAGCCCACACTATCCCCAAAATCCACAATTTTATCAACAACAATTTACCCGATTTACACAAAATCCACAACATCTTGCAAATCTATATTATTCATAATTTCAACCTCGAAATCTAATTTCTTCAGACTCATCACCACCCCGGTGCCTCCACAAACAACACCGACGATGGCCTCAACACAAGGGTTGGACACCATCAACCTATCCGAGGAGCAACCTAATGTCGTAGGTGGAAAGCGTCTAGCTTGAAGCCCTGAAGAAGACAAATTACTTCACGGGTGCTTACTTGACTATCACGGGGAAAAAAAATCTATGGTGCGTTAATCATTATTTGGGAGAAAAACAAAAAAATAATAATTAAATTAAACAGAACCATAACCGATTGCTTGACCAACCTCGTAGATGTACCGAGAACCACCCCAATGTCGACAGAAGAGATTATTGGTGAGCGAATAATGACACCAGACTCGTGAGATCCATCAGCTTTGTGCATCACCCTACCATTGTAAACATCATTTTCTATCAAGAATGGAAAAATCTAATCAGCAAGAAACAAAACGATGAGACACACGGATAAGAGAAACTACCAAACTACCGAATTACCCATTGGCAGTTGATCACCATCACCAGTGGACATGGCGCTGTTGATAACACGGCTGCCCCCAAGATAGGGAAATGATGGCGTCAAACTTCGCATAAAGTTCTCCCAGTTGACGGTGATGAGGCGCTCGTATACCGCGTCGTGAATCACTAGTGGGTTGGTGACACGCTGACCACGAATGGTTTGAAAATTGTTGTCGATTCTGAAGACGATTATGTGACAGAACAGCACGAGGTCATTAGATTCTACGGGATCGAGTATATCCCTGCACATACCGACCAAACTAAGTATGAGGTTAAAGCGCAAGATTCCTAAAAATCCATCGACACATCAATTAAATTAAGCAAACACTTTGTACCCTAAGCCCAAAGGGAAGTGGGCGGATCGATCGACGAGCCTCCAAATTCTTTCTCAAACTATGAACAACATCATCACAAACATGACCCGACGACAAAGCACCTGTAAGTTGTTGGATCCAACTAGATCGAGGATATCACTGATGGATTTGCTAGGGGATTCATCTTCAAAATAGTTGTTAGAGGAACTTGATAATTTAGATGGTAATGGATCGGTTGCAATTGTTATACAAAGCCGGGGAAAAGTGGGAAGAGAGAGATAAAAGATCGAGATTTATAGTCAGAAGTCCCGCTTTGTGGGTTAAGAGAAAAAAAGGGGAAAAAACTGAAAAAAAGGATACAAACATTTCATTATGTTTATATTTTTAAAGATAGGTTTGTTATTATTGTTGTTTTTTGTTTTGATTTTATTAACTGATAAAATAAATTTGTTTGGAATTGAATTTTGTTTTTAAATAAAAGAAATAGAAATATAAACAAAAAACTATAGAAAATGGCTTTCACTTTCTGTTTCCTGTTTCATCTAATTGTAACATTCGAGATTCCTTAAAAAAATATTTAATTTCATGAAGTGTTTTTATTTTTATTACTGATTTTTTTTTCTTTTTTTATTAATTTTGGTTTTTATAATTTTGTACAATGATACCAAATAGTTCCTAAATTATTTGTAATGTACGACATGCATTTTATATACATATATAATACTCACTCAATTCCATGAAGAATGCAACGGTTTGAATTGGAATGAAAATTTATGTGTGTGTAGAATTTTATAAGAATAACTTATTTTATAAAAAATAGTGAAATGAGTAAATATGATAGAATAAAAATAAGGATGTTTTGATACTTTTGTACTATATCTGTTCCATATTAAATGGACCGGCTTGACTTGGGAGTTTCTCGGCTTAAACTTTGACTTGCGTTGCAAGATGATCAAACATCATTTTCGTAAAATTATCGTGAAAGACTAATGATAGTTTAAATTATGTAATTCAATCCTAGGTCTGTGATAATTTTCTTTACGTCGTTAAGACGAATAACGAAACTTCTTAAAATATGTGTTAAATTATGAAAAATATAAAATATTGTATTTATTATGCGATAAAAGGAGTAGTATAAAATTTTCAAACATAAAAGCTTGACATTCTTTATAAGACATCTAAATTATAAAAATGCTACAACTTTTGTGAGACGAAGATAATATGTGTAAAGTTTCTTGAAATTCATTACAAATAACCTCATGTTCTTAGTTCTAATTGGGTACATTAGTTCATCTGAGTGTAATTTGGTAAAAGAAGGTTAGATAGATAATTTTTACGTGGAATTTTGTCAAATATGTTGTGTTACATATATTGTAAAAGATCAAAATAAAAAAACTATGCGTTTAATATGACATGGTGGAAGCACTACTCTTTTCCTCCTATGTTATTTGCAATGGTTTCAGCTAACACATTTATATGGTGCGTTGAGTTTTTGTTGATTCTAATGATAACAGGGGTTCTTAAACATTACGGATTATGACTTAAAAATAATTGGTTTACACGATCTTTTAATCTAGGATTTTTGTCAAAAACACTATTGTGTTTTTAAATAATTTCATAACACATCCAAAATTTTGAAATTCCATCCCGAGAATTCAAAGCGTTTATTATTGATTATATCATCTACGTCTATTTTTTTGTTAAAATTTAATGGGAAATTGATAGAATAACTATATTACCCTCTTCTCTACAATTTTATAATTTTATTTTGTTTTTTAAAGAGGTTTAGGGTTTAATCCGGGATCTGCTCTCTCTCTCTCCAACTCGTTTGATTATTCTCTCTCTTCACTCGCCTCTTGAATCTTCAAATCCCTAAAACGATGGAAAATCACTAATTTTATGCAATAAAAGCTGATCGACATTGGAGACCGGAGATAATTCGCGATTGGAGATTAAGGAAACTTCAAGGCATGATAAAATTCAAAATTCATTCGAATGTATTTGTTATAGGATTTGGTCGACGATGGCTCGGCTTCAAAATTCAAAATTCAAAATTCTTATTCTGTTCATTGAATTATAGTCATCAATTTTTGATTGTTCTTTGCAGAGTGCCAAGTAAGGTGACCATGGTACTGAAATATGGTGGATACTGAAAGCCGATTCCAAGAGCAGGGAGGAAAAAGTATGTGCGCGGAAGGCAAAAAACAATTCGTGTGTTGATTGAAAGAAGTAGCCTAGAAGACCTGTATACTGTTATCCATGAGTTAGCATCATGGACCATCGGCTGTCATTTGAAACTTTCTTATGGAAGGATCGTCTCTGAGATAAAAATGTTCGATGAGATAGGGGATGAAGACATGTATAAGGAACTCTTTAAAGCATATTTCACGAGAAACAAGAGATTTGAGGTGTTCGTTGTTATTATGAATGCAGCTGAAGAAATTCAATTCAACCTTACTGCACCTCAAGTTTCAAATGATGAAGAAGAGGATATAGATGACATGGAAATGATTGAAATTGGGAACGAAGATGTGGTTGAAGATAGGACCGACGATTGTTACTCCGAAGATGGCCATCATTCAAGAGATGTTTCCGATGAAGAGGGAGAGGTGGAAGAGGATGTTATGGAGGAGGTTGCTCGAGATGATCAAGAAGATCAGAATGACCAAGATGTTCAGGATATTGATTATGATAGGCCGAAGGGCCTAACTGGGATCCAGATTTTTCAGTTGGGATTAGATTCAAAGATGCCGAAGCATTCAGGTTTTGTTTAAAGCAATTCAACGTCACAACCAATTTCTCCTACAATGTCATTGACCGAAGAGCCATTGACGCTGTTTGTGTTTAGTAGAATTGTCCTTGGTATGCCATAGTGTCAAGGATGGAAGATGAGATTACTCTTGAGATACGTAGATATAACGGTGTACATATGTGTTCAGGGGCTAACAGAAGTGGAAATCATGCCGCATCATCAAAATGAATTGCAGAACATGTAGTGGGTGATATAAGAGAGACTTCAGAAATGACTCCGAAAGTTATTGTGAAGCATATTGATAAGATGTACTCTTTGAATGTGGACTACAAGAAAGCTTGGAGGATTAGAGAAATTGCAAGAGAGAGAGTTTATGGAAACGTGGATGATAGCTACAATCTTGTTTTTTCACTTCGAGCTGGATTAAAGAGGAGAAATCCAGGAAGTCATATTGAGATTGAGTCGGAGGAGGATAAAGCTTTCAAGAGAATGTTTGTATCATTCAGAGCATGTATTGATGGGTTCAGAAAGGTTGTCGGTCATTTATTGGGCCGGATGACTGTCATCTCAAAAGCAAATACCTGTATTCATTGCTAGGAGCAACTGCCTTGGATGGGAATAAAGGGTTATTTTCTGTCGCATTTGCTATGGTGGAGTCTGAAAATGGTGATTCTTGGAATTGGTTCTTAATGAATCTGAAAGAAGAATTTGTTGAAGAAATCCCTGCGTTGAAAGTGATTAGTGACCAAGAAAAAGGATTAAAGGAAGCAGTGCATGTAGCTTTTCCAGAAGTAGAACATAGAGTATGCATCCGACATCTTTGGAAAAGCCTCAAGAAGACATATCCAGGCGATTTCTATGAGAAGATTCTGTGGAATTTGGCTAGAGCGTACCAAAAAAAAAAAAAAAAACGCTTTGACAATCACATGAAAGAGCCAGTCCTTGTTTCTCAACCTGCAGCGGATTCACTAAAGAGGAATACTTACATATGGTCAAGGTCTATGTTTAGCATTGCATCAAAAAATCACTATCTCACAAATAACTGGAGCGAAAGTTTCAATGCTTTAGTGAAAGTAAGATATCTTCCTTGTATTGATCTTGTCGATAAAATCAGAATCAAGCTCATGGAGAAGATGACAGAACGGAGGAGGACAGCTAATGGAGGCGTCTTTGTACCTATGGCAGAAAGGTGAAAATTTTCTTGCTTAATTTACTCAGCAAATTTATTCTGATCATAGTACTTAATAGCTGACAGTGTATTATGTCTTGTTTTAGATATGTCAAGTCATAAAGTAAGAAGGTTGGTGGCTGAATTGTGAGAAGACCTGATGAAATCCATGCTGAGGCTGAGTCAATCGATGCTAGGGAAGAATTAAACCTGCAAGAGAAAACTTGTATATGCGACAAATGGCAACTCACCGGATTACCTTGTAGACATGCTGCAGAAGTAATAGCTACAATGAGAAGGGTGGATTGGTTCAAACATGTTGATGAGCACAATTATATCTCTAGGTAATTTTTGTTCAAGTCATGCTCCTTTCAGGTTGATATTTTCAAGTCCACTAAATTTAAATGGAATGACTGAATTGGTTCATATTTATTAGTTCATATCTCTGTTTTTATCTCTAGGTATAAGCTTGCATATGAAAAATCCATATCCACTTTGTCGAAAAAGAATGAAATGGGAGAAGATTGAATGGACTTCGTTGTCACACCACCGCATACAAGACGACCAAGAGGAAGGCCTAGAAAGAAAAGAATATGACCACCAGATGAAGAGGTCGTTGGAACCTTAACTAAGAAGAGGCATAAGTGTACCCGATGTCATGGTTGGAGCCACCATCGAACCACTTGCAAAGAACCAATCAATAAAGTGGTTGCGACATCCGGTTCAAACGTAATGGAAGGAAGTGACACGAACATAAGAGGAAGTAATACAAGAAGAAGAGGAAGTAACACAAGCATAAGAGGAAGTTCTCAAAGTCGTGCTTCAAGAGGAAGAGGAAGGGCTAGAAACAATTATCCTACTTAATGAAACCACTAATCTGTCTTCAAGAAGAAGCTGTGATGTGCTTTTGTGTAATGTTCCTTGTACTTTTTGAACAACTTGATAGTTTTTGGTATGACATGACTAGTTGTATGTTTTTGTACAAGTAGTATTGATCCTTGTTTGGAACAATTGAAACTTGTTAGTTCTTGGTATGGAACAACCAGCTTGTAGTTTTGGAGTCGTTTTGATCCTTATTTTGTCCAGGTATTGTTGTGATGGATTCTTACTTGTTTTTGGTATGGATTCTTATTTTGTCCAGGAACAACCAGCTCGTGCTATTTTAATCCTTGCTTATTTAACAACCAGCTAGTGTTTAACTACCGGTAGCTCGAGGTGTGTTATTGTGTCGAAAGGCATTAGCTTGCAGGTTTTGACAGATTCGTTTGGTTAGCGAGGTTTTGACACTGACAGATATGGATTATGCACAACAACCTTTCGAACAAAATGTCTAAGCCAGATGAGCTTGCATTCAAGAATTACATGAAATCGACAACTTCCATTTCTTCGAAGTACAAGAGCTGGAAGTTCTCATCATAAACCAAATACATAAAAAAACATACATAAAAGCATCACTAATAGGTAAAAAGTTACTAAAGATACGGAACTAAGATCAATGACTCATTATATGAGTTTTTCTATGATCTTAATAAATCAAAAATTGTGGTTTCATTTTGATTTTTGCAATCATCTTGATTTTCATTTTGCAATCCTCGATTTCCTTCAAAGCTTTCTTTCAAAAATCACGATCCAGCTGATATTCTTCCTTTATTTGCTTGTTTTCCTTCCGGACTTCAATTAAATTGGTAGCAATCATCTCTAATTGAGCCCTCATTTGTGATTCTTTACGGACGATTTCCAAATCTGTTGACTCTTCCTCTTTGATAACCCACTCGAAAAAATTACATCCGGGATCTTGTCGACTATTGTATATTGGACAAGAATACCCTTGTTCGATCCACGTGGACATCTCACGATTTTAGCCTCCAATTTGTATATGTTAATCACTCCTATTTCGATTATCCCCTTCGATTTTTTATCGATTTTAATTATGATGGATAAAATCCTAATCGAATCGATTATTAATCGATTAAAATTTTCAAAATCGTAACAATTTATTAATCTGTTTTCGTTAATCGGTTATGTAAATGGTTACGATTAAACGGTTAATCGGTTAATTAAACGGTTATAAAAAATCGAATGTCAATTGATTTTTAAATGATTAGTCGATGAAAATCGAATGAGTAAATACATAAAATGATTCATTTATGGAAAAATATTAGTTGGTTATACATATGTTTGATTGATTTGGTTAATTGATATGTATTATTTAGTTAATTGGTTAATGGTTATCTGCTGTTATTGTTTAGTTAATTCGATTACAGTTAATCGATTTAACCTAAACGATTAAATGGTTTTTAACCGGTTAATCATTGGCTTAACCTAATTGATTAAACTGCTTTTGATCGATTAATCGGTTAAAAACTATAACCGAATCGAATAAATAAATAATTTTATTTCAAAAATCAAAATCAAACCGTTTAACTAATTGGTTAATCAGTTTTGGTTTACACAGTTCGATTTCGGTTCGATAAATGTTTTTGTAACCATTTTAACATCCTTGCTTGCAAGGTTTGAAGTGTGTATTTCCATAATGACTTGATGAAGAAGAAGACATGTGTAATTCAAATTAGAGATGAATTTCGGTTCTGTAGAATGAGAAGGGTTTGGATAGGAGGCAATAGGGGCGTGGGTTTTGTGTTTTAGAAATCAGGGTTAACAAATGCGAGGAATAAGATGATAAAAGGTTATAAAAATCTATGGAATTTTATTGTTAAATGGAACTTTTTTTCTTTTTAATTTTTTTGGTTTCTTCTGTTTGTACTGGACGGATTCAAGACAGAATTTGGTAATATGATCAATATTTAAGGGTTTGGGGTGTGGGATGGAGTTTCAAAGTTTTGGATATGTTTTATGGAATTATTCAAGAACACAATAAAGTTTTGGGTCAAAACTCTTTAATCCATAGGGTCATTGATGAATGAAGACTAGAATCAATCATTTGACAACAATGACAAACCATGGTGATAAAAACTTGTTGATTAATAATCAAACTATACAACAACGAAAATACATGTATGCTACAGCTGCAACATAGTAAATATTGCATATTGATTGCTTTATAATTATAAATTCAAATATTTATACGGTTAGTTGATGAATATATATAATCAAATTTTGATGTATTTTATAACTAATGACAAGATTATCATTTTACAAAAAAAAGAAGAACTTTTTCATTAATCCATGTGTAATATTTTCCTGTTATACTAACCCCGAGTTTGACTCGATACGTGTATTTATATTTGTGTTGAATTTTTATGAAATTTAATGAAAAAAAGAATATTTTTGAGATAATGGAGTTTTACGATTGCTTGTAAAACAAATAGTGGATGCATTATTATATATGATTAATTTTGATATTTTTTTATATAATTTTTCTTAAATATAATATATTGATTATATTTTTAAATAAATAAAATTAAAAAATATTATATATAATAAATGAAGTACTAAGTTTTGTACCAAGGGAGTAAGACAATGGCCCAAAAACACAACCTTCCCTTACAAAATTAAAGACCGACCCGGAGCAGACCCGAAACACGACCCGCCCAAATCTTTCATCGCTTCACCCATCGTCTTCTTCCTCCTTCCTCGTATATAAAACCTCTTTCTCCCCACCACTCTCCCCTTCTCTTTCTCTCTCTTCCCACTTTATATCACAAAAACGAACTCCTCGTGTTTCTCTCTCTTCTAGGGTTTTCACGTTCTCGATATCTGCCCCAAAATCGCGGTCTCCTCCGCCGCTGATTCCCTCGCCGCCGGCGTGATTCTTCATCGTTTTCGTCCTCTAACTCGGTGGTTTAGGTATTGGAGTCGCTCGGGTGATCGAATTAGGTTTTTTCTCGATTCGATTTGTTTCCATAATTCACTGTGTTCTTTGTTCTGTGGTTCATTGATTCGTGGTTTTCTTGCTTTCAGTGCATTGAATTGTGTTGATTCGGCGTCGGGATTTTGGGATTAGGGCATCGAGTTTGGGTGGTTTTGGGAGGTTGGAAATTCTGTTGATTGGAGGAGTTGGCGCTTTGTGGTTTTGAAAGGTGGGTGAATTTTTTGAGGAGCTTGTGAGTTTGATGTTGAATGAGTATTGATTTGAAGTTTTGATTCAAGGTTTATTGATTGGGAGCAGGAGGAGCAAGGATAGTATGTCGAGTGACGGGGACGAGCTTCCTAGGAGAAGCTCTATTGCTTCTGAGGATGATGATGATGAGTATGATGATGCTGATTCCGGGGCGGGTTCGGATGATTTCGATTTGTTGGAGTTGGGGGAGAGCGGGTCGGAGTTCTGTCAAGTTGGGGATCAGACCTGTTGCATCCCTTTTGAGCTCTATGATCTGCCTGATTTGCGGGAAGTTCTGTCGTTGGAGGTGTGGAATGAGTGCTTGACTGAGGAGGAGCGGTTCGGTCTCACTAAGTACCTACCGGACATGGATGTTGATACTTTCATGCATACATTGAAGGAGCTGTTTCAAGGGGATACCTTCCATTTTGGTAGTCCTGTGAATAGGTTGTTCGAGATGTTGAAGGGAGGGTTATGTGAGCCGAGAGTAGCTCTTTATCGCCAGGGCCTTAATTTCTTTCAGAGGTGTCAGCACCATCACATGCTGCGAAATTATCAAGATTGTATGGTGACTAACTTCTTGCAGATAAGGGATTCCTGGCAGGGTTACAAAGGTTGTGGTATTCAAGAGAAACTTCGAGTTCTGAACCTGATGAGAAGCCAAAAGAACATAATGCATGAGAAGGCTGGAGACTTTGAGACTGATTCTTCAGAGAGGGAGGGTTCTGGTGATTATTTGGGCCGTAGAGGATCCAAGAGAAGAAGTACGATGCAGAAAGCTAGCTGTGATGCTGGGTATTGGGCCGGTCCTCCAAATCATCCCCTTCATCAAGAAAAGTTGATTGCTTTAGGATCCCTGACATTTGGCAAACGGAATAAGAAAGGGTTGCCGAAACTGGAAGGATCAAAGTTGTCTTCACAGAAACGATCAATAGCTGATCTTTATTCTGGTCCGTATGATTCAACGTCGTTCTTGAAGAAACATCAGTCACCAGCTGCTTATGATCCAAGGGCTCCAGCGCAGTGGATAAGAGATCACCTGGATGATGAAGATGACATGGAAGAGGCACTTGCTCTCCAGGGAGACCAATATGTAACGCATAGCAATGCCATCGATAGAAATGGCTCTATTAAGTCCATGAAGAAGCGCAAAACCTTCAGAACCAATGAATATCTTGGTGATGGCTATACGGGCATGCCAATGTCCTCAAAGGTTGATCACCGATTACATGATCTAAAGATGAATGTGAGCCAGCTCTCCGATATTAAGTTTTTGAAAGCAAGACCATCAAATATGAGAAATTCATATGACCCCAGTACTGAGGACAAGTATCTGACTCCTGCATATGAGAATCACTTCATATCGTCAGAAGGCCGCACTTCGCAGGTGGCAACCAGAGGAAATAGACCTGGGTTTTCAGATGAATTAGATCCGTATCAGGGCAAGGAAACACTGTGGCAGTCACACTCCAGCCTAGGAAGCCATAAATCAAAGTCTGGAAAAGTGCTTCACGATATTAATCTCAAGTCTGTGAGAAATTCTCTGCAGCAAATGAATGGTAGTGCAGCTCAACGTGAGAAAAGATCTAAGTTACAAGAAAAGATCCAAGGGGATAGATTGCTGGATGGAATACACCGCAGCAGAAAATTCTTCAGGGATGAGGAAACTGAATCAGACTCATCCGATCAATTTCAAACTGAAGATGATGGTAACCACTTAGTGATGAGCGAACTGAAATCGCGTGATCGGCCTTTTGTTTCCAAAGCTGGTTATGATAAAAAAGGAAAGCCCGTTCAAAGCGATCAGCGGAAGAGAGCTCAACCAGTGACTGGGATGCCACCGAGTTCCAGTGTGGTGGATGATTTTGTTGGACATTCACAGGTGATAGGTTCTGATCCGTCCCCGATTGGCTGCAGTTCTGTGACTAAGAAGCGGAAACAGAAGAAGGGTGATGTGGACAAGGACAGGCAAGATGAATCTGATTTTTTGCAGTGTACTCAGCAGCAACTGGATGAACCCATTTCCTTGAAGAAGCAGTCTAAGAAAAAACCTGAGGCAGACAGAGGTTCCCTGGATATAGAATTTCTTGAGCCAGAACCCAAGGATACAGTAATTGCAGCTCCTCAGCCGGAACCAAAACCACAGAAGAAACCTTTCATTCCTATAACTCCTACAGTCCATACTGGCTTCTCATTCTCTGTTGTGCATCTTCTTTCTGCTGTCCGCATGGCATTGATTGCTCCAGATCCAGAAGATTCTTTGGAGGCTGGTAAGCATCTTGGTAAAACTGATGATAGTGGAGTGAAAGTTGTGCAGGGCCTGAATGAAAACGAGGCAGGAGAAAATACTGGATCACTGCCAGGGAATGTGCCTTCACTCCCTATTCAGGACCTGAATGAAAAGCAGGCGGGCGAAACTGTTGGATCGCTGCCAGGGAATTTGCCTTCACTTCCTATTCAGGACCCGAATGAAAACCAGACAGGTGAAAATGCTGGATCGCTGCCAGGGAATGTGCCTTCACTCACTCTTCAGGAACTTGTAGATCGTGTGAGATCAAATCCTCGAGATCCTTGTATTCTTGAGACACAAGAGCCTCTTCAGGAATTAGTTAGAGGAGTTCTAAAGATCCTTTCCTCCAGAACTGCACCTCTGGGGGCAAAGAATTGGAAGCCTCTTGTGCAGTTTGAGAAGCTGACAAAAAGCTGGTACTGGGTTGGTCCAGCTGCACATAGTTCACCAGGTCATGAAATCTGTGAGGAGGTGGTATCACCTGAAGCGTGGGGAGTACCTCATAAATTGCTGGTAAAGTTAGTGGATGCGTTTGCCAATTGGCTCAAAAGTGGTCAGGAGACGTTACAGAAACTAGGGAGCCTTCCCGCTCCTCCTGTGGACATGATGCTAGCCAACCTCGATGAGAAGGAAAGATTCAAGGATCTGAGAGCCCAGAAGAGCCTAGCTACCATCAACCCTAGCTTGGAAGAAGTTAGGGCTTACTTCCGTAAGGAAGAGGAGCTCAGATACTTGGTTCCTGACAGAGCCTTCTCATACACTGCCGCTGATGGTAAAAAATCAATTGTCGCTCCACTGAGAAGAGGTGGTGGTAAGCCATCATCAAAAGCTAGGGACCATTTCATGTTGAAGAAGGATCGGCCTCCTCATGTGACGATCCTTTGTCTTGTCAGAGATGCGGCTGCCAGGTTGCCAGGGAGTATTGGCACTAGAGCCGATGTGTGTACTTTGATAAGGGACTCCCAGTACATTGTGGGGGATATCTCTGACTCTAAGGTAAATCATGTCGTCAGTGGGGCCCTTGATCGTTTGCATTATGAACGGGATCCTTGTGTACAGTTTGATGGAGGGAGGAAGTTGTGGGTCTATTTGCATAGAGACAGAGTGGAAGAAGATTTTGAGGATGATGGTACTTCATCTACAAAGAAATGGAAGAAGCCAAAGAAGGATGCTACCGAACACGATGAAGGGACCTCAAAAATGGCAGATCATGGGAATGCGGAACAAACTGGTTTTGATTTGACTGCGGATCTTAATCTTGAGCCTCCAAGTGCCATTGATGACAACCCAATGGATGTTATGCACTTTGATACAATACAACACATGGGAGATGCTGCAAATAGCCTGGAGTTACCTGAGCAAGGTGCTGTAGACCAAACTCATCCAATGGTATGGGACACACTTGGTTTCAATCCTATGCAAGACAATAAGCTGTTCTGTCAAGAAAATACAACTCCTCAAGAATTTGATGGCGACCCTTTTGGTGTGAGACAAGTTTGAGTTCGAGATTCAAGCTTATGCCTGAAATTTTCAGGTACTTCATGTTGTTTTCCTATACTATTTTGCCATTTTAAATCAGTATGTAAGAATGAGAGAGGTTTCTCTATGATCTGCAACAACCATGGAATATGCTTCATATTTTGGGCCGAATTCTTGCTTTTCTCTTGTTCTGCCATCTTCAACCAAAAGTTGCCCCTCAGGCAGCGAGTCATGGTCTTTTCTTTACTCTGCTTGTAGAACACAAACATACCGTTTTATTACTTCTTAGGGATATTTTACTTTCTTGTCTAAATACCCTGATATACATGTTAAACATTCCTTTGTAGTCGCTGCTGAATGAGGAAAGAACTTGAAAACCAGAAATCTACAGGATAACTTGCGCGATCGCCCACATCTTGTGTGAATCGTGAATCTTATGTCTCAAGTTTGAAATTTTTTTAATACCGTTCTTTGTTGCTGCAGGCTTTAGATGGATCTTATGTTCTCACAGGCTGGTGATTGTCCTGTGTGTGATGCACCTTTCCCTAAAAGAAGGTAACACAACCATGCGTACATTAATCTGATGGGCAAGCTGAATATAGTATATAGTATTCGTTAAAAAGATCATGCGGGAAACAGCGAAAGCTTATCTTTTGCTGGGAGAATCTTGATGCTTATGAATTCGTCCCTACACAGATAGTTGTAGCTTTTGCGGCACCCGGAAATAATGGTTCTGTTACGTTGTCTTACGAAATGATACAGTCTTGATTCTGTCCATTTTGAATTATATATATTTGTTCTCCTTTCTGAACGTATCCTAGGACTTGGTTTATGATGATGGACGTTAGGATCCTGTTGGATCAAGTAGGAAGTCAAACTTCTTAAAAGACCTTGTATAATACCAAATGAACCAGGAGCATCCAGCAAGAAGACATTTCTTAATGGATTGTGGGTTTATTGGAACCTGCATTTTTGCCTCTGAAACACGTCAATATTCGTGGTTTCAGTAATCTCGCTAAGGTGTGCTGTCATCCCCTTTGAACACTTGCACAGCACTGCATCACCACACACTCTCGTTAACTGCATTTCAACAGTTAAAGTGAGGCAGTCGACTACCTCAGCTTGTCCCTTCCTTCATCAAAGACACTAGATCTACAAACCACGTTTAAACTTATGAGTTATGCTTGTCGTCTATTGGTTGCATTACACGGGAGTTTTTTTTCCTGGGGATTGACTTCGCTTCAGTCTCGCCTGAGGTTGAACTCAAGCCGGGTCGTTTCACAATTCCTTAACCTCTTCTTGGCAATTTCAGATCTTTAAATGTTGTAAAGCATTGATATTTTCTGAGAGTGAAGAGGAGGAACGAAAAGGAGAAGGTTGCAGCTTAGTGATCTTCCTCAAAGGAAGACATGCTTGCAACTATGTCTCTGCTATCATACCTGAATTATGGGGACTTTTGTTTAGAGATACCTCCATGAGATCTTTGTTTATTGTTTCTGCTATCCGGTTTTCCTAATCAAACACTTTTAAGAAAATAAAAAGCAAATAGATCTCTGTGTGCTCTGTTGCCCATTGGTGGGAAGAAAAGGGGGACGAGGAGGAGGAAGAAGAAACCCCTTGGTTTCTTATGTACATATTTAGACAATCAAAACCCACCTTCCAAAGAAACAAAAATATACTAACTGCAGCTCATTTTGCCACCATTGATTCATTTTATTCCTCTCTGTGCCCTTTTGAACTTCATATTCCACGACATCCCATGTCGTGTTTTTGTTGAATTTTCCATTGAAATTGGTTAAATCCCTTGGGTTCTGTCTCCTCCATTGGAGGCAACCCATAAATAGAGAGGGGAGATCCAGGGAGAAACATTCAAAGAGGGATTTGGGGTTTTGAGGTTTCAAATGAGCAGGACAGAGCATCCTGGAAAAATGGATCCTTGGTAGCGCTGAGATTGATCGATTGAGTGATGTCCCCATCAACGATGGCACTTATGTGGTCGAGAGGAACCACCAGGTCGATTCCATTGCCTTCGACTCGGGTACCAGCACCAGTTCCAGATTTTCTAGGAGGAGAAATGTGGCCGTTCAGCCTGTCCCGGTCCCCAGGATGGGCCGGATGCAGTCTTCGGCAGCCAGGGGATTGAATGGCCTCAGGTTCATGGAAGGTGCTACTTGTAGGGGAGGCGACGGCTGGAAGCCCATTGAAAAACGCTTCAACCAGAACGCGGTTGATGCAGGCTTCCCAAGGACAAATTCGGAGCCGTCATCGGTAAAGTCCTGATTTTAGTTTCTTTGCTGTTTTGTAATACTTTCCGGTTGTTCTTTGATCTCGATATGAGCTTGCTAGTTTTTTGCTTGTTCATCAGGAATGGGGGACTCCAAGGAATTTGCTGGTGAGTTGGAACATCAATGCTGCAAATGAGATAACGGTTGATGAAATGAGGATGTTTTGGGAAGACATGACCAGCGAAGATATTGATGCGCACCTTCAAATTTTCTTTGACATGTGGGCATATTTTTCCTCTTAGTTTGCTTGTCCATGTTTTACTTTTTCTAATGGTGTTTTAGGTCAAGTTGGGGAATGATTGGCGCCTTCTTCTTGCAGGTGCGACAAGAATGGAGATGGCAAGCTTTCAGAGGATGAAGTTCGGTAGGTAAAAACAGAACATTCTTCAAGGTGTCAATGATCTTCTTATGCTGTCAAATAGATTATCTGAAGTGATCGCGATTTGTTCTGTTGCTCTATAGGTTTTGGTCTGGAGTACCTCGGCTAACAAGGTGAATAAGCTCAAGCAACAAGCATCTGTTTATGCAGCTCTAATCATGGAAGAGCTAGACCCAGACCACCGTGGATACATTGATGTAACATTTTCACAATCGGCTACTTCTTCCATTGATGCATTGTCGATTGTGATGCATACGTTCATCATTGTGTTATTATTAATTCTTTCATCACGAACAGATAGGGCAACTTGAAACCTTACTAAGAGGTATGGTTGGGACGTCTGAGGGAAGCACAAAGCTGAAGCGGACTCATTCTCTAACAAAAACAATGATCCCCATGAGTTACAGGCACCCGGTCATCCACGACAGCAGAGTTCGTCCATGAGAACTGATGGAGGATCTGGATGGTCGTGCTTTGGGTGGTTATCAACGTGTTACTCTTTACCTATAAGTTTGTTCAGTATAGACACAAGGCGGCGTTCCAAGTCATGGGTTATTGTGTCTGTTGCCAAGGGTGCCGCTGAGACTCTGAAGTTCAACATGGCTCTCATTCTGCTCCCTGTGAGTAGGACTCTCACAAAGCTCAGATCAACATGGCTGGGCAGGCTGGTTCCATTCGATGATAACATCAAACTTTCACAAGATGATTGCCGCTGGCATTGTCCTGGGGACATTTCTCCATGTCATAATGCATGTATTCTGTGACTTATTTAGACACATCTATTGCCCCAGGGAAAAGTTTATGAGGTATCTGGGGGTAAACTTTAATTACAGGCAGCCAACATATGGGAGCTTGGTCAACAGCATTCCAGGAGTCACTGGTATCCTCATGGTCATATTGATGGCGTTTGTATTCACACTAGCGACTCATTCCTTTCGGAGAAATGTCATAAAACTGCCTTGGCCGATTCATCATCTGGCCGGATTCAATGCCTTTTGGTACGCCCATCATTTGCTAGTGGTGGTTTATGTTCTTTTGATCATCCATGGCAACTTCCTGTTCCTCACCCTGGAATGGCAGAAAAAGACGGTATGTTTGGATATTCCGAACCAGATGAAATTACACTACTGCTTCGTATTATTTTTCTGTCTAATGGTTTTATGTTGTCTTTTCATTATTAGACTTGGATGTCCCCATTTTGCTCTATGCTAGTGAAAGAACGCTGACATGTATCCATGATCACAACCTTCCTGTTTCAAGTTGTAATATGCCCGTGGGATTTTCTTCTTCTGGTTCAATATGTTATTTTCGAATGTTTTATGCCTAATGCTGGCTAAACCTGCAGATACAGACACATTTTGCAAGGCCTAATTTGAAAAAGGTGTTCGGTCATCTGGCCTGCGCCCATCCACAATCCCGAATTGGTAACATCATTTTTCCATTGTTCAGTTCAACAGTTTCAACACTTTAATGGTGTATCGTTCTCATATCGTGGTGTTGCTGCAGGTGTGTTCTACTGTGAAAGTGCGACGCGGACGAAACCACTAAAAGAGCTTTGTCAAGATTTTAGTCTAAACACTTCCACTCGATTTCAGTTTCACAAGCAAAATTTCTAGTGTAGAAGCACTACTGCTGCTATGTTTTTCTCTTCGATGTAGATTTTTTGTCGTTTTCTTGTTAATGCATCTTCTAGTTTCGGATAGCCCATGGTTGAACCAGCTCTCTAATCATATTCATACATATGCTGCGTCCCAAAGAAACAAAGCATAGATTAACCATAAATATTCATGGGCAACTTGACGGTAAGCTTTTCAGTCATTTGTTTGTTGTTATAACGAAGCAAACGTTCTTTAGACATAGGATGATAGACAATTTGTAGCCATCGGAAATCGAGAGTCCTGTCTCACATGTAAACCTGATTTCACAATTGCTCGTCGTCTTGACTGTGTATCCTGTTGCAGGTCTAGGATTGGACCACTGTGTCGATTACGATTACTCTTATGATCAAAGATAGTTCGAACCAATCGTTCCATCTTCAGTTGCTGTCTTCAGTTCTGTTCTCTTGCCATGTTACGAATCAAGACGTGGTTGCGATGCGTTCTATGAGACTGATGATGTACTTCCAGCAGCACCAGATACTATTATAGGAGCAATAGACACTATTTGCAGAAACAGATACTATTAGCATATTTGGTTCAGTCGACGCCAAAGAAACGAGCAAAAATGAGGGGGCCATCTTTTGGATTTTAACATGCGGAACGAGTAGTACGCTGCAATATCGTCTGCCCAAAACTTTTGCATATTTTTTGCTTTGTCAGCTTTTAACATGAGAAGAGCAGAGCCGAAACATGAGGAAAGAAGGTAAAATGTACAAGTAAATTGAAAAAAGAGCAAGTCTCGGAAGCAAGACAACAGATGCAAAATAGCAGTAACTTCAGAAATGCTATATCAGAAGTTGTTAAATATAGCAGTTTTTAATTAGATTGATTTTTTATATAATTTCTCAGATTTACTAACAGTTGTATATATTCTGTCTTATTTAACTATGGACAGCTGTATAACACGCTTATATAAACATAAACTTTGTAATGATTTTGTATAAAAAATTTCATTTTATCAATTATTCCCTTCTCAAAACTTTTCAGAAGTAGTACCAAGGAAGCGAGGAATACAATGAATTCTCTGATTCTCATATTAGGAGTTAATATATTAAACGACCCACGATAGCATTCGATATTTTTGAATAAGACAACATGAAGAAAACTGATTAGCTGTGTTGATCGTGGAATGTTTCTCGGGCAGTGGTGAAAGAACTTCTGTTAAGCTAGTGGTTAAAAAATCTGAGTGTATAATCAATGTAGAACGGCTCGTAATCTGATTAACAGCTAAAAGGAATCACATCAGTTGCGCGTTCGGGCGACGTGATATATACTTGTACAATGCTTTATTACTGCCACAAGCAATTGCAGGTCTCACTTAATGAGTACATCCACAATTAGAGCTGTACTCGGGGGTCAGGTAGTTCGTCAGGTGGTTCGAGTCGACTCAAAAATTGGGGTTAGTGAAATCCGACCAGTGGGTTCTTGATAGGATTGATAATTCAGTTATAACCTAAATTTCATTTGGTTATCTAGAATTGCTAACCGAAATAATTTCGGTTATTACAGAAAAACGAATCGCATAAAAAAAATGCTATTTTTAACAAATCTAAGAAAAACAATCGATTTAAAATGTCGAATTTAAAATTTCGAAATCAATATTCTTTGATATGTATATCATATATAGAAAGTCCATAAATAATATTGTAAAAAAAAATTCCGAACATACAAAACTGTGATGAAGGATTATGATATTTTTAGTCTTTTTATGTTTTATTAATGTCATAAAAAGAATCTTTCTCAAAGAAAAAAAAAATCATGTAAATTAAAAAAATATTTAAAATAGAAAATTCGGTTATTCCATTAACCGAATTACCTGAATTTTTTCGTAATTCACTAATCGAAACTGAATTAATGCTAAAAATCAAATATCGAAAAAATCGAACCAAATCTCATATTTCGATTTGATTCGATTAATGGTTTTTTTCAATTAAAAAACCCCGTGAGATCGACTCGAAAAGTTCGCGAACATATCGATTCGACAATGACTCGAGTTTGACTAAAACAGGTTAGAAGATTTCAAATATCTAAATAATTTATTTGATTTTTTATTTAATATATTTTGCTTTAGTTTCAACCATTGTTTGTGTGTTTAATCTCAAACAATGACGTCGAAGGTACTTAATTTGAGATTTTCATCACACATAATGAGACAAGTCAGAATTCATATATCACATGCGACTCATTGATTCATGAACAGGAAAAGCGTACGTGCCATTCAAATACAACTAGTATTGTGAACTCTTATGACTGCAATAATATGTTCACAATATTACCTGTATTTGAACAAACAGCCTATGAATCTCAACCCTGAACTCAAGTTTGTTAACATCATCTTTCAAATAAAAAACTAATCTAGCTCTCGATCACGTCTTAGACACGAATGTTGGCTCCGAAGGGAGACATCTGCGCATAATCTTCAACCGTAGTAGGGGCATGAAGCCAGTGAGCAGATGACTGCGCAAGTCTGCTGCTAGTATCGTCGCCATTCTCCTCGAGGCTGTTGCCCGTGATGGGGAACAGTTCAAGGGTTTTCAGCGGGGACCTTGATGTAATACATGAACTGCTCCAAACCTCTGATTCAAGACCAACGTTAGATGCCATCATCCAGCTATCTTCACCATTGACTCCGCTGATGAGATTTTCTCGTCCCTTCTCTGCCTGTCTATAGCATGACGGGGTGGCGAAGCTTTGAACCGGCGGCTGTGAGTGTTGCATCCTAACATTTGACTTCATGAATGAGGAAAAAGAACCCAAAGTCAGTTAAAGCACAAAAATAAAAGGAGGCTAGCAAGCAAATCATAAAATGTCAGGGACAAAAATAAAGAACCCAAAATGTCAGGGAATATATAGTGTATGATTGGATATAACGGTAAAAAGGAGCAGCAGTATACACGAAATCCCATTGTTTTTAAAATTAAAAAGAACAAAAATAAAATAAAAAGAATGATTGATTTGAATTTTTTTTTTTTTTTGTCTATTGCTGTTGTTCATGAGCAGCTTCTACTGTTGCTTCCCTTTCTGTAGATATAAAACACTTCCACAATTGAGATTAGAACAAGCTCCTCACAGGTACAGACACAAATTTGTTTGAAGACTCAAGTTCACTAGTTAACTCCGATAAGAACAGGTTCACACATTTGTTCGGTATAAAGACAGCTCGAGAGCCCATACAGGCATTTCGCTTGTATCTTAACATGTTCCTGTTTCAAATGTGATGTATATACCGAGTTTCTATTGAATGGGAAGTTTCTGTCATACAGCCCAAGAGTTTCTGTTGCATAAACAAACTACTACTAATCACTGCTAAACTGCTGATTTACTAAAAGGGTAAATAAAAAATAAAAAATAAAAGTACCTGAGAAAGCTGAAAAGTAGATGAGTCCTGATATGAGACATGATTGTGAAACGTCCCAAAAGCATTGTTGGCATAAGAGTTAGGAGCTGCAGGCTCCATGAAGGCGTCAAAGAGTTGGCTGCAACTAATCGCCTGCTGCTGCCACCGATTATCTTCACCGATTATCTGATGATGATGGTAAAACTGCTGCTGCTGCTGCTGCTGCTGAAGCAAGAGCTGTCTGCTGAGTCTTCTTCTTATCTTCTGCCTGTCTCTTGCCTTGTGGTTCTGGAACCAATAAAAGACGCTTTTTCCCTCGATCTTGCCATAGTGAGAAAGGTGTGCGGTTATCTGCTGTATCAGTGCTGCGTTCGGCGTCCTCACCCCACCCCTGAACATCTCCTCCAGGATCATCAGCTGCTCCGTCGTCGGACACCACCTCCCCCCACTTGTTGCTACCGGGCACATGATTATTCTTCTTTTTTCAATGATCAAGAGAGACAAGATAGAAAACAAATAAGAGGATGAGAAGAATGGGAAGGTGATGCCAAAAATGAAAAGCTGGTAGGGTATAAATAGAAAGGGAATGGAGAAGCAACAAAAAAAAGGAGATAACAGGTGAAACATGAAGGTATGAAATAATGGAAGTGTGCATGCATGCAAATGTACTGGTCACGATCCTGTATGGGTCAATATTGTCACGCTGATCCATGTTTCCCTAAACACAAGCATGACTTCAACTTCTTCAATTTTGCAACATAAGGCGTACGTAGTTGGTCACTGAGATGGAGACAGAGAGGACAGAGACCTGGAAAAACATGGGGTGAAAATGGTGAAAAAGGGTACTCTTGTTGATTAAACGGATTATCATGACATATCACAAGCATTGGTTTGATGAAGATAAGATACCGATTTATGAAAAAGAGCGTAACACTAATACCACAAGTCAAGCCACGATGGAAAAACATGTAGCGTATGGGTTGATGTTGGTAAAAAACAGAAGACATTGGAGTAAAATCTATTGACTATATAGTGACCCAAGGAAAAGAAAAGAAGAATAGAAAATTATAACACTGTCTCCATCCGGAAAATAAAAATAAAAATCGTAATGTCCAATCATGAAAAAGTCTGCAAACATTTTGAATCAGATAGCAAGATGATCAAACAATAATTGTAATCTTTCGAAACTGAAAGATCATATGATTTTGAGGAGGAACAAGTTGTCTGAGAGGAGGCAGGATGAAATGCATGCATGACACACCTGCGAGATTCCGCAAATCGGGCCATTCGACTGAAATCTCGCTTCATTATTCCGTAGTATTTGTTTTTCTCCCTCCAGAAAGGACCACCCCACCATTGTGCCCCCTGTCAAGAGGGAAATACTAGCATGAGTTCAAATTCAAAGGCATACTAATATCAGAGCCAGGAATATTGCATTAGCTTCAGGATATTCCACAGACCCAAACATAACAACTTCTAAGAAATAACCTTAGCATGTCAATCTAACGGACGACAAGTTGAACGTGGTAGTAAGGTCATTTGTCACGTTTGACACGGAATTAAGAGAAAATTAATCAATAACAGATCCCTATTGGATAACCATTATGTTGGAGTTCTATCACTCTTTCCCACCAAGCCGAGACAGAGAAGGAATAGGAAAGTACAGGACCTTGGACTTCGTTCTCCGCAACCGCAAGCAAGAGACTAATGCGACTACTCGAACCACTCCAACTGTTTGTGTCCATAACTCAACATCTTCACAAACATAAATCATAGGACTGTTGATATCATATATCAGGACTTTATTTTGTTCCATATTTGATGTTAAATTTAAGGAAAACCCTGTTTCCTTTAATAGAACAGCAAGAATTTAAGATAACATCAGGGTTGATAGACAAAGTGACAGAAAATGGGCCCGCACGAAATAGCAACACAACACTTTGCTTCTTTACCATGTCAACAGAACAGGAGCTAGGTGGCTCCCTGCTCTCCACACTACCCCATCACCAGAAAGGTTCCATGAACAGCCATGGCCCTTAGTTTCTAATAGTAATTAGGAAAACGACCTATGAGAGCTCAAATGCCAAACAGCAACCAAAGAACAGTATAACCTTATAACAAGGGAGAAGACTCTGATAACGCATAGTGGCCTCAAAGTTGCTTTGGTAGCCCAAGTCAACTTCCCGTTACATCTCGAGAGTCAAGATAGTCCACTAATTGCTTGCTCTTAGTTTCAGACTTTGCAAGGAACCAAGAACCGACTCACTCGCAACCTTGTACTAGGATAAGCAATGCTAGTCCTGTTAAATTTATACACCCCAAGCCGCAAAGCAACTTCAGTTGGTAAATTAAGGACATGACTAATTCCCAATCACTGACTTCAAAACATATTGCAGACAGGAAGTTATAGATATAGTTCGATTAGAAGAGTAGATGGCATAAAGAGGTTTCTGACCGTGAAATGGGCAGGCAGCTTTCTACTTACGGTCACCAGCATAAGCCCTGCAAATAGCATCCTATATTTCTATCTCAAAACCTCCCGGAGGAGATATACCAGGCAAACAAAATATAACAGAAACAATAATAACAGAACAAGATTCAAGACTACAACAAATGACAAAACACAGAAGATCCAAATTCCCCAACAACAGCAAAAAGAACATCGGAAAAGAGAGAGCAACACAATCTGAAAGCACCACAAGGCGACATTACAAATTGTTTTCCTGCCGACTCGACATGGGAAATAAGAAGAGCAAATGCCAACTAAATCGCTCAATGGAGTTTCAACATATCGTATCAATTCGGCTAACAAGAAGAAACAATAGCTGTAAAAGCATTTCCATCGCACAAATTCCTAATTAGACCAATCAAGTTTTCCAATAAGCAACGGCTAAACACAATGTGCAAGAAAAAAAATCAAAACCGCTACATATGGCGTTATATAGTTTCACTTGAAAAGCTAACTTACATAATATTTAGTGAAGTACAAAACTTGGCTACTTAACAACATATATCAGAGACCGTGCAGACATAACGATAAAGAAGTCAGTAAATCAAATTACCTACAACTAAACATTCTTTTCGCTCGTTCTCTTCTTTTTGCTAGACCTCTTCTCGTTCCCTGAATCATCAAAACAAGCATCGTGAATCTCTTTACTCTTCCTTTTCCGGCTCTCTCGATTCTGGACTCTCTCAACAACGCCTCGATGGTTTTGAGCTCTCGACTCCGATTCACGATTCAACACATCTCCAACATTCACCATTCTTGTTCAGTCGACCATCTCCATCACTTTCATTCATTTCATCGATCGTTTCATCCATGTTTCTTCTCCTCTTGCTATCGGCATAGAGTCCACTTGAGCGGCTCCGCTTGGAGCCTTTGAGGCACTTTGTGGAGGGGAAGGATCTCCGTCGAAGGAACCGGCGGCGAGCTTCAGATAAGCACGCATGGCGAGGGAAGCTCCATTGTCGACGGAGGCAAAGTGCGACAGAGCCGCCGTCGACAGAGAAATCGGCCGTGATGAATCAAATCTCCCCGATACTGTATTCATCGTGATTAGGGTTTCTCTTGTCTTGGGACAATAGAAGAGGAACTAACTGGATTTGCTTCGTGTGAATAAATTATGGACTTAAATCTTCCTGTGAGAAAAATGTTGGCCATGTTCCATCCCATTATTTTTTATAATTATTTTGATATGTTTAAATTTTTTATAATTTTTTAATATTTGAAAAGTTTTGTATGTTTAGAAATTAAATAATATAAAAAAAATTATGTGATGAAAATTAGAATCGGATGAGAAAATAAATAAGTCTAAATTTGTTTGCATTCAGTCATAAAAAGTGAAACAGAGGAAATACCTAATTTTGATTTGTGTCATAAAATTATATAAAGAGTTTTTTGTAACGTCTCATTTTCAAATGTGCCCATTGTTCACAGATTAGTATCTTATCTTCCAACAAATAAAAAATATCTAGTACATACTGTACCAAATGTTTAGGATTGAAGATTTACTACAGTGCTTGAATATCAGCCAACGAAGCAAGAGCATCCTTGTTATAGCTATTCTTCCCGCTTACAATATCAAACATGGTGCTTTGACTAAGGCTCCGACAAAGATAGAACTCGCGTAGACTGAATTGGACAAGGGATCAGCAAACTTATTATCGTGTTCAAGTTGAGTAATCATATACTGTAATCTGCATCTCGGAATGATCACGTTCAGTGTCATACTGCCTGATGAAAGCTCTCCGCCACCAAATCTCAAACGCCCTGCGGACATTTGGGCAGTCATCTCCCTTTTCAAGAAATCGATCAAACCAGTTGAGCAATATCTTCTGCTGTTGCGGCATTGACAGCGTCAAGATTGTCTGGCTCAGTCCATCCTCCAACAGACTCTTGTCGATGTATCTGCTCGCTCTCCTCATCCACCTGAAGTCGTCGTACAAGGGTTCCAGCCACGTTGAAAGAAGCTTATGCCTGATGCTCCTTGGAACCAATATTTGCCCTCTTCCTATAGCGTTGCACAGCTGAGCTGTGACGCCACTGATTTCATGCCTGTACATGGTTGGAATCTTTGAGTGGAGGACAGCGAGCTCTTTTTGATCTGCCCATAACTTTACAAACTCGTCTCCCATCTTCCTTTTGATTAGAATGTCCACGATCCATTGCAGATTGTCGGCCTCTCTAGCAATTTGTCCCATGATCGCCCCACGATCCTGCACAGTTTCATCAATGCAGGTGGCTTCCGACAGGCAAAGGATGAGGGAGCTGAGACATTCATGGCAAAGATGGTAAAGGGTGTCTCTAGGAACATTCAACCTCACACTAGAACCTCTATTTTCTGAAGCATCTTCTGCGAGCAGCCTGAAAATGAGGCCTTTCATCTCCTTTCGGGATTTTTCATCCTTGGCCCGCAGGACACTAGTAAGCAGTTTCACGAAGACATCAGTGAAGCTCGTGGATGTGGATGGTTCAGGCAATACTCTTCGGAGCACCTCATCCGTCATCGGGCAGCGAAGCTGAAGATGTGATAGGCAAGATATGACTCTCTCCTCATCATCATCAGACCATGGAACAGACTGCAAATACTCTAGGCATGATAATATCCCTGCGTCAAACATCAAAGCTGCAGATACCTGAAGCAGAAAGCAATTCGAAAAAAAGATCAATGATGCATCTATGAACTTCAGAGTTAACTGACTGTTAATATTTTAGGAAGACTGCTGTAAACAGAAACTTGAGCGATTGTAAACATGAAAAACTGCAGCAAGAAAGAAGCTAATCATCGATAGAACAACATGCTACGAGCTCTGCTTACATACTATTCCCTCCATTACCGATTTATAGCTATATCATTCCAACTTATGAAGCATAACCAAATCCCCCACACTATCTCATCTTCAGTTGTGCTAGATCCCGTAAAACGTTTTCTCCTAGTTTGCACTAACAGATGCCTAAGCCATCTTAATCTTCGTTCGGATCGGTACCCAACGATTAACAGATTAATGTACGTTTAGTAAACAACTGAACCCAAAATCTTAAATTAAAAAAAAAAAACCTGAACTGTTCTCCTATATCAAAGCATAATCAACGACCTCAACCATTAAACATAACCAACAAAACATAACAAAAATGGAGCAAACATGAAGGGTGGAGAGTTTCAGAACCCCAAAACAGGAGACGTGGCAAATAGAGAACAATGCAAACACAAACTTCAATTCAATGCCTCAACAAAGCTGAATGACAAAAGGAGGAAAAGTGCAATACCTGTAGCAAACTCAGAACCTTGAGAACATCTTCACCCATCAAACTCCTCTTCAAATCATCAGAATACATAAGAATCACAACCTCCACATAAACCTCAGCATCATCACAATCACAAATCTCCACCGACTGCGCCACCGCACCGCCTCTCATCAGCTTCGCGGCAAAGAACCTGCTCTTCTCTGTCAAAACCCGGCTATGAACATCAATGTTGAACTTGAACCCATCACGGGAACTCACAGTCAACTTCACATCTCCATCCCTAAACCCTAACCCTCCAAATTCATCAATGCCGGAGAAATTAGGGTTTTTGGCCAAAACCCTTTTCAATCTGTGGTTCAATCTTTGTCTGTTGAGGTCCGTTATCTGCTGGGATTCACGGTGTTGCTCATCCGACATCATCTCGAAGAGGGTGGGGCGGCATTGTGGAGAGGAGGATGAGAATGGAGGAGGAGAGGGGGGAGAGGAAGAGGGGTGATTTGGGGAGATGGGTTTTGTGTGAATGAGAGAGGAGGGTGAGGGGTCTGAGATGAAGCCTTGCTTGATCATGGTGGAGACTTCTCTTGACGACGACATTGATGAACAGAGAGCAATGATGGTGTGGGTGGGAAAGAAAGAGATGATCACATGGGAGAGACAATGATAGGTAGAAACGTTAACACTGTGCTTGCTTGATGCCCAATGCGTATGTGTCAACGGTCTAAATGTGCGCAAGAACGTATGCTACGGTCATGCTAAAGTATGTGTTCTTTAAATCAGAGTTTTGATTCCAAAAATCACGATAACAAGTTTGTCGAGGAAAGATTACTTATATGATTAGTATTTAAAGGTGTAATAATGGAAGTAGAAGTAAAATGGGTCGAGTTGATGTCGCATCCCCAGCTTTACCTACTTCTCCTTCTTGTCCCCTATCTGCAAAGGTGACCCAACCACTGTTCTTGCTTGGGAGTATTCGTATTGTGAATCTTTTTGCAATTCAATGCTTCAGGACATCAGGTGGTTGGGGAGGTTAGATCAGATCTTCCTGGATTTTGTATGGTCATCTGATGCTTCACTTGATCGCTGTAAAAAAGGAGGATTGGTTTTTTTAACAGCACACAAGTAACTATTTCGTGGATGTACACGATACATGTGCTGCTGCCAGTTCTACCAATGTCTACACCTCTATCACGGTGATCTGGGAACTCTACCAGTGCTACCCGCAGCCAGCATTTGCCGCTGATCATGATCCTGCTATATATTTCACTCAAATAATGCCTCGTTCTATCATCAGTCAACCTTTAGAGATGCATAAACAATAACTTTGTGCTCCAAGCTCCCCCTGTTCTTGGGCACCAGATTGAGTACTTTGAAAATCCAAACGAGTATAATATTCAACAGACGGTGGTTGATAAGCTAAAGTGACCAAATTTAATCAGTGCAAGCATGATTTGTCCATTATAACATATCAAGAGTATGTAAAGTGCAATTACAACATGCGAAAAAGCTTAAGCTAGGATAAAATCATATACAAGCAACGCATATAAATAACAGGACTGAGGAAGCAAAAATAAAAGGCAAACAAGTAGAAGCACAAATTGACTGATATGATTATGAAAATGGATGTTTAATAGACCATTTGGATAACTTCTATGAGTATTGACTATCGTTTCCTATCAAAAAGATGTCAAAAAAAGATAAAGCACATACAGCCTTTAAAATTATAACTCCGGTTTCAGGTTCCCTCGGCTGGTATTACTATGCACGCTCGTGCCTTCTGCAAGCTTAGTCCACAAACCCGACAGCTTCTCAGCATAATTTACCTGTCAAAGCAACAGATCCGGAAGCTAAAGCATTTGCATCCTCACATTTTGCACAAGGCTGCACAATCTAATCACAAAAGAACAGTATGGTATCCACCCATTTTACATCACTACTCGAAAATCAAGGGTACATGGACAAAGACAACATGTGATTCCTAAAACGTAACCCAACTAGTTCAAATGGACTGACATCAGCTAAACCCAACATTGTCACTACATAGACCGAAATTGGTTGATAATTAACATGGTATTGAACACCTTAAAGCACAGTTAAAGGTCTCATCCAAAGTGCTACGTTATAGCAGTTTCGGCTTAAAAAATTGGTAGAATGCACATTTTACAATCAATAACATATCCCAAATAAAGAAAGCGATGAACTACCAGAGTCGGAATCTAGTCAGTAATGGAATACCTGATCGTTTATAAATCCTTTCAACATATTCAGGAGATCTGTGCGCTGTTCTTGATTAAGTCTAACCATCTCGCTTCTATTATTTTCCTGGAGGCAAACACCACAAGCACAGTCAATGCCAATCATCTTCATGTTTGAGAAAGACCTTCACCATGTTATTTACAGGCAAAAGAACCACAAAATTAATCATCATATGAACTCAGTAACTCGATGAGATGACAATGAAGTGAAAGAAAACAGTGATCCTACCACAATCTTCTCATGATATATATTACAAAATTTCATGAATGTGCATTCCTTATCCAAAAAGAGGAGAAACAAGTCAAGAAATTTCACCCTATAGATTCCAGTCATAACTATACAATGATAGCGTTTCGTAGTGAATTCTCAATAGCATAGCCTCATACTGAAGCAAGAAAATTGGCATAGCCTTAGGCAGGAATTGACAAGAAAAGAACGCCAGCTCTTCCTTTTCTTTTCTTTTCTTTTCTTTTCTTTTCTTTTAGAACCATCGAAGGTAATACCAACTCTGGATGCAAGTTAGATAACCACAGGCTGCTAAGATGAAGTAACCTCTAATCAAGAAACTTCTCCTTTGATCAAATTGATGGATAATTGGAATACCACTGAACTAATTTCATCTGAGCAAAATTCCCAATTTAAGATGCACCAAACAGCAAGGAAAGTACCTTAATTCGTTCATACTCCTTCATGGCCTCGTTTTTGGCATCTTCAGTATGCCTCATGGTTTCTTTCAACCCCTCTATCCTGTTTATCCTTGCTTTATCACCACCGAAAACCCTATATGAAGCAGCCTCCAATCTTGCAATCCTTGATTGCAAAGAAGACAATTCCGAGAAAAGAGTCTGGACAGTCAACAAAACGCTTGACCGATCTGTGAATGCATTGCGTGCAGCTAACACTGATCCGAGGTAATCATGGAGGGTGTCCTACGATGTCCAAACAAAACCATCCTCAACTACAATACTTTGTCACAGTATACATGATATTAATTACTGGAAATCAACCAGGAAGCCCATAAAATTCTTTATCGTATTCATGCAATCGAAGTTAAAGCAATTACAGGAAATATTAGGTACAATCACTACAATCTTCGTAAACAAGAATGGAATATAGCTTCATTACCAGATCCTTTACTGTTTTTGCATTTAACTCTTTGTATATTCTGCTTGCTTTAATGGTGGTTGTAGCCGCATTCTTTGCAACAGCAGCACGTATCTTTTGAGCATCGACTGATGCCTTCTCATTCTCAAATTTGGTCAGCTTTACTAAGGATAACCCTAGTTCTCCCATTGTTCTCCCAATGTCTTGTTGAGCTCTGACAAGTATTTCAGCCTGGGATAACAAAGCATATTCAAGCCATTACTAACACAACAAACTGAAGCATCTAACAATGCTTAACAAAGAGGCTAACGCATACTGATTGCACCAGAAAATCTCACCTGCTTGGAAGCATCGGTGAGATGCTGTTCAAAATTCAGCAGCTTCTCCTTCCTCTCCAAAAAATCCTTATCTTCCTCAATCAATGGCGGCCTAGAGCCTCCTAAATCATTAGTGAGCGACTGCCTAAGCTCCTTGAACTTCTTCAACAAGTCCATTCCTCCTTTTACCCCCTGTACAGCCTCAGCATCCCCAGTCAACTGCTTAGGCAACTTCACCGCCCCATCAAGCACCCTCGATGCCACATCAATGGTTCGAGCCAAAGGAAGCTTGCCAGGTACTTGCAAGAACACCCTTAGCTCATTACTCTTCTTAATCACTGGATGGGAAGCTAATCTCATCAAATACTTCTCCAAATCATATCTCCTATGCTCAACAAACTCTTGCTTGTGCATCACTTGTCCCTCCACCACGCTCTTATCCGGCCTAGGTGGTATGAAATACCCTCTATATGACTCAGCCAATCGATCAGCCAACGTCACCACATCCCTAAACCTCCTCCTGACACTAAATTCCGATCCCCCAAACCCCCACATGTTCGTCTTCGTGGTAATCAGATAAGTCACAAACGTATTACTCCCCCCAACAATCGAATTGGATGGCTCCTGTTCCTTCTGAGGATCAGACACCGAGATCCTCAAATACTCAGACCTCGACGACGATGACTCCGATCTCGAATAATTCCACAAACTATCCGAACTAAACCTTGGACTCTCAACACCATTGGCATCACCACCGTTACTATTCTCATCCAAGGGACTAATAATTGCATCTATTCGGTCAAAATCAGAATCCACAGCGCGCAAAGCATCATCGATGTTGTTGTTATTGTTGTTACCGTGGTGTGAGCTAGGGCTGACTAGATCGTCGTCGTCTTCATCCTCGAGAGACGGCGACAACAAGGGATCTCGATCGGCCTGCGACGTGGCAAGACGATTGGAGGCGGAGGAGAAGAGAGGATGATGGTAGTGTGATTCGGATAGGGTTGACATGGCGCTGCGGTAGCTGACGTAGGATTTGGAAGCGAGGGGATCGTCGAGGATCGGACTCTCCGTCGTCGCTTCGCTGACTTCGGTCTCCGATCCCATCATGTTAATGATTGAATCGATGGAATTGGAATCTCCTGCAACAGCTCAGAATCTGTGGCGGCGGTGGACGGCGGCGATGAGTTGGCGTGGAAGGAACCGCGTAGACCTGAAGTCGTGGAAGAAAGTGGGGAATATTGGTGGTGGTGGTGCGTTTGGTTGTGACTTGGGTGGGTTTGTGTCACATGAGATTTGAGAAGGCGTCTTGTAGGTGTCAACTGTTTCATCTAATCTGGAAACTCGTTGCAACTGGATTGAAGTCGCGGTGAAGATCTACTGCTTTCATAGATCATGTGTGCTACCGAATAGAGAGTAGTTATGGAAGCGAGCGGAGTATATGTTTAATCTGCTCCATATCATTATTTCCAATGTCACGATTAAATTATGATATGTTTAATATGATCCATATCATTATTTCCAATGTCACGATTAAATTATGATATTCTCTCCCATATATAATTTTTACAATATATATTTATTTTATATGTATAAATATAAATTTCGTTTTTATATCAAATCATATCTGATTGTCTCATAGATTAGGTTAAAATACATAATTTATACAATAATTGATATCTCACGATAAATTTATAAAAAACTACGTTTGATAGTCGTTAGACGCGTATCAAATTTTATATCAATATACATGTAAAGTCAAAATATTACAAAGATAATGGGATGTAGGGAGTATAACATTATAAATAAACATCCAACGTAAATTATAACATTTCCTAAATTAGTAATTTTTGATGATATAAAAATCTCTCCATTTTATATCACATCATTTCTTTCATTATAATTTTTTTTCTCTTCATCCATTCGCAATTCTTTCTTGCTTTTATTCCTCAACACATAAGATTATTTATGTCAATTGATAATTTTATTAACAATCGTGTCAAGTTAATTTTTTCTAATTTATTTTGGACGGATGGAATACTTGATTATGTTTCAAGTTGTTCACTTAATCAAAATTTTATCATTAAAATCAGAAAAATAATCTTTTTTTTTTTTTGAAAGAAGAAAAATAATCAAAGTTAAAACCATTTGGATTAACGGAAATTTGATCAATTTTTTTTGTTAATTAATGCATATGATCCTTATTTTATATTTTTTTTTAAGGTAAGAATGCTCATGATGTTATTTCCAAGCGAACCGAGGTAGGGTTCTCGTATGAATCGTGAACCCCACCGAAACCACACCACCACAAGCAAAGCAACTCAAACCCACCCCACCGCACCAACAAAATCCATACCTTTCCTCCATCCTCGGCTACTATTCTTCTAAGCCATCTTTCACCGCCCGCCGTCGCCGTCTCCGCCGCCGCCACCAATTATCAAGCAACGGTTGCCACAGATTCGTATTCAATCAATCGGAATAAAAGATGATGGGATCGGAGACCGAAGTCAGCGAGACGATGAACAGTGTCGTCCTCGACGACCCCCTCGCCTCCAAATCCTACGTCAGCTACCGCAGCGCCGTCTCCACCTTATCCGAATCACACTACAATCGTACTCTCTCCTCCTCCGCCGCCAATCACGTCGCCACGTCGCCGGCCGATCGAGATCCCTTGTTGTCGCCGTCTCCTGAGGAAGACAACGACGAAGATCGAGTCAGCCCTAGCTCACACCACGGTCATAATAACAACAATACCGATGATGATGCCGTGCATGTTGATGATTTAGATTATGAACACTTTGATGTGATTATTAGTCCCCTAGATGAAATCACGAATGATGTGCGTGCTGATGGTGATGAGAGTCCTGGAGAAATGGGGGATAGTTTGGGGAATTTTTCGAGACCGGAGTTGTCGAGTTCGGAGTATGTGAGGATTTCTGTGTCTGATCCTCAGAAGGAACAGGAACTGTCCAGTTCGATTGTTCCGGGGAGAGGGAGTAGTACATTTGTGAGTTATCTGATTACCACGAAGACGAATATGTGGGGGTTTGGGGGGTCGGAGTTCAGTGTCAGGAGGAGGTTTAAGGATGTGGTGACACTGGCTGATCGATTGTCCGAGTCGTATAGAGGGTATTTTATACCGCCTAGGCCGGATAAGAGCGTGGTGGAGGGACAAGTGATGCAAAAGCAAGAGTTTGTTGAGCATAGGAGGCTCGATTTGGAGAAGTACTTAATGAGATTGGCTTCCCATCCGGTGATCAAGAAGAGCAATGAGTTGAGGGTGTTCCTTCAAGTGCCTGGAAAGCTTCCTTTGGCACGGACCACCGATGTGGCATCGAGGGTGCTTGATGGGGCAGTGAAATTGCCGAAGCAGTTGATTGGGGATGGCGAGGCTGTGCAGGGGGTAAGAGGAGGAATGGACTTGTTGAAAATGTTCAAGGAGCTCAGGCAGTCCCTCACTAATGACTTGGGAAGCTCAAGGTCGCCTGTGATCGAGGAAGATAAGGAATTTTTGGAGAGAAAGGAGAAGCTGCAGGAGTTCGAGCTGCATCTCACTGAAGCGTCTAAGCAGGTGAGGATTTCAATTTTCATGTATTATAGGCATTTTCTAATCCTCCATTTTAGCCATATTGCGAGCTTCAGTGTATACAGTTCATTTATAGTAATGGTTTGAATCTGTATTGTTTTCCCAGGCTGAAGAACTTGTTAAAGCGCAACAAGACATAGGGGTTACCATGGGAGAATTAGGGGTATCATTAGTAAAGCTGACCAAATTTGAAAATGAGATGGCATTTGTTGATGCTCAAAGACTACGGGTTGCCTACGCAAAGATTGCCGCTACAGCTACCATCAAAGCAAGTAGAGTATTCAGAGAACTGAATGCCAAAACAGTAAAGAATTTGGTAATTTATCTATCGCTTTACTCGTAGATTGTAGATTGTGCATAATACTACTCTGGCTCTTTCATTTGATGTTTATTTTAGATCAGTTGACGATCTATGTGAAAAATTTTATTAGCAAATGATTCTTTCAAGCATCCATCCATTTCAGATTTTCAACATATAACGTCTCCAATATGTAACATATTATGTTAGACCTCTTGAAAGCAGAATGGCCAAAGTTCCTTCAGAATTTTTTCTTTGTGAGAGTGTTTTTGAAATCGCTTTGACTGGGATTGCACTAGTACAATGTCATTGACAAATTAATTTCTCTGCAATATTACTTATTCTGGTGCAAATATACTGAAATAGTTGAGGATTATTTTTGTGCAAATTGTAGGACACCCTTCATGAATACCTTGGATCAGTGTTGGCTGCACGCAATGCATTTGCAGATAGGTCAAGTGCCTTGTTGACAGTCCAGACTCTTGTATCGGAGTTGTCTTTTTTAGAGTCGAGGATTGCAAAATCGGAGGCGGCTTCATCCAGGATATTTGGTGGAGATAAGTCGAGGATTGCCAGGATAGAGAATTTGAAAGAAACCATGAGGCATACTGAAGATGCCAAAATTAATGCCATCAAAGAGTATGAGCAAATAAAGGTATTTTCCTAGATTTTTAGCAAAGTTTCCCCCCTTGTTCCTTTTCGTTCAGGTTCATCTAGGTATCAGTATTAATTCACCTTGCCTAATGGAGAATGTGCATCTTTGAAATTTAGCGATCTGAGATGTAAGAAGATTTGGATGGGATCACAATTTCTGTTTTGCTGACTGTGTCATGATCAATTGTGTGGTTCTTTTTGCCTGCTACATAACATGGTGTGATCTTTCTCAGACGCATAAATCATCGGCATTGACTTATGGCATCGTGTACATATGCAGGAAAACAACCGAAGTGAGCTTGCTAGACTTGACCAAGAAAAACAAACCGATCTCTTGATCATGTTGAAAGGATTTGTGAATGATCAGGTACTTCATTCCTAACACTGTTCCAACTGGTTGTTCCTTAATCTCTGCGTTGGTTTCTTTGTGTATATCATGTATTTGTTATCGTTTAAGGATTTGGTAATGTTTATTGACATTATAAAGGCATAGACTACTAGGACTTGTTTAACTGGGTTAAAAGAGGGCTCTAACCGTGCTTTCAGTTTCTAATACTACCAATTAAATGTTAAAGACCAACATCTGTCTGTATATCACATTGTTGGTTTAGGTGAAGTGAAACCATTTGAACCAGTTGGTTAGACTTTGTTGGTCTGCTAGTTCTTACTAATCACCTCAGGCTTTGTCTACATATGCTTCATCTTCGTGTCATGTTGTTGCAAAATGACAATTTGTTCTTCCATACTTTTATTTTGTAACCTTACACAAATATAGGCAGCATATGATTTAACTCTATTTTGTTTAACAGGTAAATTGTGCTGAAAAGCTGGCTAGTTTGTGGATGAAGCTTGCCGAAGACACTAGTGTGCATAGTAAGAGCGGCCAAGGGAACTTGAAACGGTACCATTAAGTTTAAAGGCTGTATGTCCCTGCTCTTTTACTCACATCCGTTAGTTAGAAAATTATTTGTTGTTTATAGCAGTAACCCAAATGGTGAAATAGACATTCACATCTCCAAATTTGTGATTGCCATGTCTTTTTCTTCTTCTTTTTTCCTTTTTTTCTTTTAGTCCTGTGATTTATATCCCTGATTGTTTTTCCCTGTAATCTCATCCTCATTAAAATTTCTTACATGTTTCTTTTTTACACCCGTCTTTTTATAATGTTGGGATGGGGGAGGTGAAGTGTAAAACCCAATGTATAGGAAGGAAAACGTACAAAATGAAGTCACCATGACAATTTCGTAGCCTAATTCACCTTAGGCAAAACATCAGTGGAAAACTCAATGATGGGAGAGTTTTCTTGGCATTCTTTCTGAAATTTTATTATTGCTGTGAAAATCTTGGGTATAAACTTCGAGGTTGAGGATTGGTTGTCATCGACCTGCCTACGTTGAGGATAGAACCTGAACCTGAGGCTTTTGTTTTTGGTTGCTTGAGTCTTTAAGATCGAACCAAGAATTGATGAATTTGCATGATTTGCTATTTCCTTGTAGTTGGATAATCAAGTCTTTCTATAGCTTGTGTATGTTTGCTCAAACAAGAAACTTTAGTTCCTAGGCCTGGATTATATAATCACACTAGTACCAAGTTTGTGAGGTATGAGATTGAGCGAGTTCAAGAGAAAGCAAATCAATTGAATGAGAAGGCCTTGGAACGGTGCTATGCCCTCAACTGCATGCAATTCTTTGTAAAATAGTTCAATAGGAAGGAGGAAGGGCGTTGGTAAAAGGTCGTTTTAGTCTCTCTTGTTACTCAGAATTCAAATGGAATAATAGAAGGATCATGGGAGGATGAGGCAAGGAAAACATGGGAGGTGGGGAAAATGCTCGGCTTGGAATTCAAAAGGGATGAGGATGCGATTGTTAGAAGAATCAAGGAGGTGCTTGTGAAGGACGAACAGAGCAACAAATCAAAGGCGTAATTGGGGAAGTAGAAGATGATCCGGCGATGCAACCACAGTTAAAGAGAAATTAGTCGAGGTAAAACAAAAGGAGCGAGGGATGTGATATAAGGAGGATACTTTATTGTGCTTTGCAGACTGTTTTGGTTCCCATGGTGTTTCATCCGTCGCTTAAGCATCCTGGTGTATTGTTAGTTAATGTTTTCGTGTCCATGGGATATTGTTAGAAGGATCATTTCAGGGCCTGACTAGCACTCTTGGGCATTGGATAGTAGATAGTCTATCAAAATTTGGAGTTGAAGTAATCAGATGAATCAGTCTGGCATCCTGATGGGGCTGCAGTGGTGGATTAATAGGAGAAGAATGCTCTTAAAATTACAGTTAAATGGTTACATCTGTATAGTATTGAGCGCTGTATATCCTTGAGTGGCATGATTTTATCTTGGACTGAAATTAAGGTGTTCTGCTGATGATGCTCTTGGTGGTTCTCTACTGCGGCTGCTCGTGTTCCGGCTGTTATAATCTTCTAGTAATCCCACTGCTCTTGTATCTAATGCCTCCTCTTCTGTTCAATCTTTATAGTATGTCAAGCTTGAATGAAGTTCGAAGGAAACGAACTACTACCTCTTCATACATCTCCCTTGGCAACCATGTAGTACCATAATATTTTGTAAGATAGGAGGAGTTTCGTGAAGAAGGATTAGTCTATTGAAAAGGATCCCAGCAGCCCATACGTGGAATTGAAGATGATATATCTACCCAAACATGGGAAGTTAATGTGGATTGCTGCAGTCAACTGGGGACGAATAGGAATAGGAAAGCGGTACAGTAGCAAAAGCTGCAACCATTAGGAAAAAAGACATTCAAGTCAAAAACATTAGGTGTACTGAATTTTGAATCCTTAAAGCTGTCTTCTTTCAGAAGGTCGGGATTTTCACTTTCATCCCTCTAAAAAGAAATGAAAGCATTCATGACTGAGGTTGTTGAGGAGGACGTAATGGCGATCGAGTCTTCAAATGTTTTAGCCACCGGTGCCCGTCTTTTGTCTGTATTCTACGGACTAATTATAAGCGAACAGATTACAGTACCTGGCCTCACTTAAAACACACATTAATTCTGTAACACGAAATAAACAACGCTATGATCAAGGTTACCTAATTCGTGATACGTACGAGGGGGTCAGTTCATTTTTTTGGTACGCGTTATATTTTTCGGTACATTATTAATATATTTTTTATAGATTATTATGTATAATACATATCCAATACATAAATAACTTAAAAACTGTAAGAAAATATAGAAACTTATAGTAACATAATAAGCTCTAGTAAATTACTCTTAAAAAGTCCAAAACCTTGGGTACATAAAATGACTATATTTTGAACAAAATTTGTAATCAATTAAACACTAAATTAAAGCTCAATCTTGAAGATTAGTCTTAATATATAAAATATTATCACAATATTTCACTGATTTTTTATTTTTCTTTCTGTTCGTTTTAATTTAACGAACTGGTATCACGTTTCAGTACGCACGAATCAATACACAATTCACAAGGGGTGAGCAAATTAGGTAACCCTAGCCATGATCGGGTGAATTAAAGTTGAACTTGAAAGGCACAGAGTCTCGTATTCAGACTCTCATAAAGAGTCTTGTATCCGGAGGGCGATAAAGAGTCACCTAGATGAGTGGTTGTTGGCATTTCTCTTTCAGTTTCGCGGTACTTGCTGCCATCCGTTGGTGTTAATCTCGTATTCCATTGTTTTCAGAACAGTGCTGATTGGGAAGAACCGGTTTACCTTGATTTCCTTCTTGCGCTGGCATAAATATCAAAAGACGATATAAGTGATTGTGAATATAGTAGATGCTTTGTAGGAGTGCTCAAATCTGTACACCAAATGGAAGTATATGAGCTAAGAGGAAATGCAGGATTCTGTATAGAACGATTCAGCACTGCTACTGTTCAAGGCAGTTGTAGTTTAAGAAGTGGTTCTCAGGAATACGTACCATTTCAGGATCCTGAACCGGATAGATTGTGTATTTGGGAGCAAGGAGAAGCTATGAAGCTCAGGATAGATAGCGCCCCAGCGAGCCACGCTAGCTGACTTATACTCTTGCTGAAATGTGTACCAACTCAGCTCAGATCACTAGTGTCCGACCAGGGTGCACTCTCGGGCGCTATCCCTCCTGAGCTTTACAGATTCTTCCCTGCTATATTGAATCCTCTCTTCTGGTGTGGAAACAAGTTCCCGATAGATGGTGTTGTCGTCGATGTCTGTGGTTGTGCTTGTGCTTGTATGGGTAGTATATTGAGAGAAAAGCTGCAAGCACAGATGGCTGTATTTATAGCGACGATGATGGAAACCATCCCAACCAGGGGCGCTCCATTTAGGAGTGTGGAATATTTTTTGATGGGTAGATCTCTCTGTCATTTTCGTAATATCCACCAATGGTTCAATTCCACTCAGGATGTCTCACGTAAATGATGTTTAATTTTCTTAGAAGCTAGAGCACTCGTATTATAATCTTTATAGTTTTTCACTCTTCATTATATATAATGTTATAATAAATTAATCTATAAAATTAGAGAATATTATAATAATACGAGAATTTTGTCTAATTTCTTTATCTCACGTTATAATTTTTACAATTTAATATATGTTTTAACATATTTTTAATATTATTTTATTTTATTATCACATCATTATCCAGTTTTTTTTTTACTTTTATCGAACCTCTATTTTATATTATATGATGTGGCATGACATTATTGATGTGTGTTATGGTTATGATAGGATTATCCGTATAATCACTCATGTTATTGCACTTTAGTAGCAATACAGTAGTATTCCATTTGTCTTAACTTAACCTGTTGATGTTTCCCGTAAATTTCATCTGAACATATATCAAAGTTATGTCATTGATCAAATATTTAAATACAATCATTTAAATATGTTTGAAAATCAAAATAGTGGGACATGAAAAACATTTGTTTACTGCTACTAGTATTTTGCAATAGTCCATATGCAGTGAATTATCACAGAGGTTGGTTTCAGTGAGGCGGTGCATCATCTTCATAGGTCGATGTTGAAAAGAGGAGAGTTAGTTGTCATTCAAATTTTTCCTTTTTGGTCTTCCAGCCTTCACTCCTCTATTCAGAGTCAGGGACGTGTGTGTGTAACTGAGGGGGTGTGACAGTTGCACCATGAGACGAGTTGAAAGCTCTCATCAGTCACTCCAAACCCCACAAATAAAATTGTTGTTGATTTTGGACATTTTTGGTTTGTTCTTTTCCCCTTGCAACCTTGTTAGCTACAGTGGACCCCTTCACTCTTCTCCTGAAATTTTTATATGTGAATAGTTGAAAGAGATTATCTTTGCTAGGCATCGAAGTTGCAAATGTCGATCAATGTATGAAAAGTCTTGTCTTGTATGAGATTGATTAGTATATTTTACTACTATTATTTCTCTAGATCGATGATTCAACTTGTATAAAATAATTGTTCAACATTGAAGGACTGACTCGGATGGAGTCTCACCAGTCACCATAATCTACGCAGCTGACTGGCACCATTTTCCGTTTAGGTAGGTTACTCTTCCTTCCATGTTTTATCTATTTTATCCTCACCCAATAATCAGTACAGTAATTGATAAAATATTTCTGCTATGGCGTACTGTACTTATCTTTTTCCACCAATAATCATACGTGACTTCCGTCATATTCTAATTAGTACTAGTAAATTTTGGGAGCAGTTTTTTGTATTATAATATGAGAGTTTTCATTCGATCACAAAAAGACATCAGGATTCGATATCTTTTTTCACCTCTGTCATATCAATTATATATATAATTATACAAAATGAAATTTGTGAAACCCTAGATTGAATTGAAGCTCAAATTCAAAGTGGAAATTTAGACAAATTAAAACACGAGCCGAAGTTCTTACAAATACATACTACGCAAGAACGTGACATTCATGGTTGGGCGGGCGGACGACGGAGTATGTAGCTTTAGAGATACCGCACAATAGTGGGAAGCTTGTAATTAAATGCTGATAATAAAGAGCTGGCCTGGTTCTGATGAGAGTGCCTCAGAGCTCAACTTTTGACATGCATGATTCTATTCAGTATTCACTTCGAGTAGGAGCTCAGCTAGCTTAGATAACAGACCAGTGAATGGCAGAGAAAGCAGAGCAGGTAAATGCAGCTGTAAAAAGAATCTGTGGTTTCATCAGGACTGAAAATTTTGACGAATTCCTCTGTTTGGACCCGATTCCATTTGAATTCCTCTATTTTGAAGAATTTCATTTCGCCTAATTTATCTAATCACAAGGCTTTGAATTTTCCTGCGGTCATCAACGGCTCTCGATTCACGCAGGCTGAGCTCTGCCAGCTGATTCCCTCCTTTCCTTGGCCCATTCTTTTGCCTCCATACTATGAACAAGTTCACCTTGATTTTCAATCGTAGTCACTACAACAGCAGCTTACGCTGCAATCATGGACAGGATCTCAAACGGATGAAATGTCTATGGTCTTATTTTTATCGTGAACAATAACAAAATTATTTTGAATTTCGACTATAGTCATTTCTCGTTCTAATTACAACATGAAATGAAAAATCAGTGGAGTACGAATTTGGTAAAAGTGGATGGCCCAAATGGTGATGAAGAGAAGAAAAGGGCAATGGACCCAAACACAACCATTTCTGGCCGCTGGTGGTTGACTGATAACTGTACGCAGGGTGTACTGATGAACAGTATTCAAAGCACCCCCGCCACAACCGGATCACAAAGTCCCTCATCCCTTGCAAGCAGTGAGCAACGACTCCGAGAATTACTGTTCACTGTATCTTTCGTGTTCGACTTAATAATTTTGTATATTAAGAAATTGTGTTAGAATGTTATAAGAGTTACCTATTTATACAGCGTATAATAAAGAATATGTTACGAAATAAACTATTACAACAATCATATTCTAACGATCATATTAAACACTATTTATTTTATATTTTAATATTTTGTATATAGTAGTATTGACCGTCGTAATAAACGATCAAGAATTAATTAGTTAACTTTAAGAATTATATATGTGAGAGATCTTGTGAATCGCATCTCAGCAACTTTTGGTTGAAAAATAGTAAGGCGCCGCAGATGTTACGCACATGCTCACCTTGTCGTATGCTATTTATATAGCTGAAGATAGTCTTCAGCATCTCAGGATTTCGTATAGCTTGCTTATTCAAACTTTGCAATCAGTGATTTGACTGATTATTTGATTAATTGATTCATTTCATCAAGTTTATTACGAGTACTGAGTGTTGCTATTGTATTTGTCGTGTAGCAGCTGGCTGGTCAAATTAAACCAAGGGAACATTTGGGAGGAAAATTGAATCAATTGATTCAAGTGTAAGTTTCCTCCCGCTTGATTGTCACTGTTTTCTTTCAATAATTGAGTAGTATTAAAAACGATCTTCAATGGATCGATAAGTCTCAACAATACAATCAGATAAGAGTCAAATCTACAACAATAACAAACACCCACAAATATACCAAGACACAATTTGAAACCCAAATCTCCGTTTTCATGTGATTTATTATGTGAATCTTGTTTGATATTTTGAGGATTGGGTCAGCAAATTCATTGTCCACACTCCAAATGGACTTCGCGAAAAAAAAAAAAATAAAAAAAAATTAACATATATATTAATGGATTTTTTTATTATTTTTTTGAATTTTTGATTAAACTGGTTACAAGATCGTTGTTGAGCTCGATACTTTGGTTTGATGGAAACTTGACCCGGACTCATTCATTTATCAAACGAACCAAACATAAATAAATTTTTGAGCTCTTTAGCTAAATGAACGGGTCATAGACTCTTAGCAACCATGCGATAACTAAACTCAATCAGCACCCCTTGTCGTTGTAGCTAGTATTTATACAGTATATGGACATGATCCACAGATTGAGGAAGGATTTGAAAGCAAAATAAAGCTGTCCCTGACCCATTAAAGCCGAAAAGTGTGGACTGGAAATGAAATTGGGTTGGTCATGTGGCCCTTGTTATGTTTTCCTGGCGCAAGAGCATATGAATGACAGGCCCGGAAAAGTTTGTCCATCATTGATCCATCATCGAAGAAAAGGCCTTTTCATGCTCATCCGTTCCACCTTAGTTGAGTGTACCAGGTCTGTAGTCTGACAATGGGACGGGTTTGGATGGGGGATCACAATCCTCATATCCGAACCCGAAATCTATAACCTATCCTCAAATCCGACCTGAATCCGGTCACAAATCCGATCTGATCGGGTTTGAGGATATCCATGGGTTATCCAAATCAGAAAAATCATGAGTTTGTGGGTCAGGCTATCCTAAATCCGTATCTGATTCTATTTTTTTTTTAAGTTAGGACAAAATTTTCAATAAATTTAAATATAATATTCTAATAAAAAGTTTAAACAATTTGATAGTATTATATATATACTTACAAGATGCATGTTTCTTTTGAGTAGTAATTCATTATTTTAGAACTCAATAAGCGTGTGGTTTGATAATGATCCAGCTATTATAATTGACTAAGACGTTATATTAAAATAATAACAACTTATATTAATTAAAATAATGTTTGAATCACTAATGTATCTCAATAAAAAAAATATTTGTAGTAATATATGTAATGTATATTTAATATATACATTAAAGTATAATATATAAATTTTTTAATAATATATAATGTAATGGATTACGTACGGATATCGGATTTTGGACGTATCCATGGATTCGGGTCGGATTCGGGACCTATTTAAAATATTTTGGATATTCTCGAATTCAAATCCGATCAAAACAGATTTTTTTTATTTGATCGGATTTGGGGTTGGTTGTCATCCCTATCGTAGGGCACTTCCCCTTGCTCATGCCTAGTGATTTTCCCATGACGATTTTGTTGCTGTGATGCATCGAGATTCTTGGCCTACATGGATACTTTCATTCCCTTGTCCCATAATTTTGATCATGAAAAATCAGTTTTAGTTATCAAACGATTTAGATCACACCTCGATAGGAGTGAAATGTTGTCCCATAATTTATGGGCGACGAAGAAAATTTGTATTGTTAATATGGAAAGGGAAAAACGTAGAACATGAATCTTGAATGTATGGAGAGTTCACTTCGTAAACTCCGCTAATTCTCATCAAAACACTCACCTGTAATTTCATGCTTCACTTGCTGCCCAGTTGTCCATCGCCTCTTCTCCGCCGCCGCACGTCCACCGCCGGCGTCGTCCCTTCACTCATCTCCCTCTCATCCTCGCCATCATCATTTTCCACGATGAGCTCTTCGCTTCTTAGCCCTTCACTTTCACTGACACCCACATTAGAATTTCCACGGATCCTTCGTGGACCCAATTATCATTATTCGAGCGTTGCGGGGTTTGGGAATGGAATTCGAAGAGTTGGGATCAAGAGTGTGGGCAGAATGGGTAGGGTTTCGATGAGTGTAACGGTTGGATCGAAATCGGATGTGATTGAGGATGGTTTGTTCTCTGATTACAAGCCCTCTTCTGCGTTTTTCTTTCCTGGCCAGGTCAGTGCCATCTGGGGCTTTGAATAGTTCGATTCGTATATTTGATGATCCCGCGTTGGACTTGAATTGTTGTTTTGTGTGTGGATGATTTGTGTTCAGGATGGTAAATTGTAATTGGGTACTTTTGGAGATGCTTGATGATTGGCAATTGACCATCTTGATAGTTTAGTGTTCTAGATTCATCACATTGTGCTTCTGCTAAGTTTGTGATATTGGAACTCCGTTGGAATTGGCAATGGTTGATGTTTCAGGGTGCACAATCAGTTGGCATGGGCGCGGAAGCTCAGAGTGTGCCTGCTGCTGCTGCTTTGTTCAAGCAGGCAAATGAGATTCTAGGGTACGATGCCTTTGAATCTCATTTTCGGTTCCTCTTGATTACTCATTGCATTTTTTTCCTTTTGTTAACGATTTTTTTTTTATAATATGTTGTTTGTAGTTTTGATCTCCTAGATATTTGTATCAATGGACCGAAGGAGAAGCTTGATTCTACCGTTCTAAGCCAGGTAAACACATCTTCCTTTGTCATGATATGTTGTTTCCATCCGCACAAGGGCTCGGACTTGTACTACTGTTTGCCTGTTAAAGCCATTTGCGTAGCGTGCATTGTCATGCCATACTATGTAAATTTTTTTGAAACCATAGACTTGCAAATGTGAGATGGATTGATGCAACAATTCAGCATATAGATCAGATAAACCGATTCGGTTGTCTGGAACATCTCCATTGCATTATGGAACATGAATTATACATATTTTTTTTTGGATTGCTTCACGGAGCACTTCTACACTACCTAAATATCAAGGATTGTGATTTTTGTAGCCAGCAATCTATGTAACAAGCTTAGCAGCTGTTGAAATACTGCGTGCTCACGAGGGAGGTCAGCGGATAATTGATTCTGTGGATGTTACATGCGGACTGAGTTTGGGAGAGTACACCGCTCTTGCCTTTTCTGAAGCCTTCAGGTGAGGCAAACATTCATTTCAAAGATGGCATTTAACTGGAGCACTAGGATTATGTCCGTACTCCAAAAGCATGCACTTGTACTCTGCTCGGATTCTTTAGCTCAGAGTCATTGTCCGAGAAATAATGACATTTGCTTAAGAATACAAATGGTTATTCATGATGCTCTACATTACTAGCTCGACTCCATCTCTTTTTGGTTGGCATGCCTATCTCACTGGTGATTTGTGCTGTTTTGAAGCTTCGAAGATGGACTGAAGCTGGTCAAATTGAGGGGTGAGGCAATGCAGGTAACTAGTATATGTGATTCCAAATTACATCTTGTATTCCAGAAAGAGAAAATTGTCCTATACTTGTTCTTTTTACGCAATTGGGAGTAGGAAGCTTCTGATGCTGCTAAGAGTGCCATGGTTAGTGTGATCGGGCTCGATTCAGAGAAGGTGCAAAAATTGTGTGAAGCAGCCAATGAAGAAGTCGGTGAAGAGGAAAGAGTTCAGATTGCAAATTTTCTTTGTCCTGTATGATCTTTTACTTCTTGAAGGCCTTTGTCTCAAAGTTCAACCCTTTTTAATCAATTGGTTCTCATTTGCAAAACTGTGGTGCTCGACTTCAATACCAGGGAAACTATGCTGTGTCTGGTGGTGTGAAAGGAATCGAAGCTGTGGAAGCCAAAGCAAAATCTTTCAAGGCCCGGATGACGGTATTGTGTGTTTCCTTTTTATTTTCTAGCTTTTGTGCAAGCCTTTGTTCTGAGTTATAGCTTACATAACTTTCCCTCTCAGGTCCGTCTAGCTGTTGCTGGTGCATTCCACACCAGGTTCATGGAACCAGCGGTGTCTAGACTGGAAGCTGCATTGGCCACAACTGATATCAGGAAACCGCGCATCCCAGTGATATCCAACGTAGATGCACAACCTCATGCAGACCCTGACACGATCAAGAAGATATTGGCACGGCAGGTAACAACTTGTCCAATAGTCCTTGCTTTTCTTTTGCAGGGAAGTTGTTTTAATTGCTGAAATTTGCATCAGTAGGTGACATCCCCTGTTCAATGGGAGACCACAGTGAAAACTCTTCTAGACAAAGGGTTGAAGAAGAGCTACGAGTTGGGACCTGGAAAGGTAAAATGCATCATTTATATGATTTTGGTTGGCCTTGTGAAGGTATGGAAAGTATATTATTTTGTGTGGGTAATAAATTGGTTCCAAGGCAAACTTGTGTCGGTTCCATTTCATTGTGGTTTTTGTGTGGATATTCAGGTTATTGCTGGAATTATCAAGAGGATTGACAGAGGTGCTGAGATTGAAAATATTGCTGTGTGAGGGATGGAGGGTTCGCTTTTCTCGTTATCGGATTGTGAGTTACTGACTACAGAGATAGAGTGTCCTCGCTGAAGATCTTGACTGTACTTGTTCAAGCCAGCGTTGGGGTTGGATTTTTGGATAGGATCAGGCATGATGAGTTTCTTTTAGTGTAATCCATAGTGTGAGGCTTGGAAATTCGCTGAGTGTTAGAACTCTGATACTGAAGTGCGGAATGTATTATTTCAATACATACTCATATAAATGTTGGTCATCACATGATGAAGGCCAAAGTTCTTAATAAAATTCAGATATATATCATGTGCATTTTATAACCATTCTTATTTCAGGATTTCAGCTTCTATAAGTTGCAGCTCAAACTCTGGTGAATATGCCAAGTGACAGGCCACTTTCCTTCAGAGTGTATAGTTTTTCTTCGCAACTCCAGAAAATGTGATGACGGATCGGCATATTGATGTTCTACCCTTCATTGGGTTCAATAGAAACAGTATTTGTTATCAACTGTCAAGCGATAATACTCGGGTGTTCATACTAATTCTAAACATTGGCAGATGAACATTAAGGTTTCATGTATGGATTGCTATCTAACTTAGCTAGCATTGTAATTCTATATCCAACCATTAAACTTTCTGCTCTGCTATTACATTTATTGTTTTGATTCGCCGATATGTAAATGCTTCCTGTCACCAGTTGAATTCATCCAGTTCTTCTCTTGTGAAGTCAACAGTGAAGTGGGAATCGCCCACGGAAGCTGGCAGCGAACTCTGAGGCTGCTGCAGTTGTTGAACAAACTCAGCAGGCGTGGATACTGATGCAGTATCATCTCGAGAACCATGAACTTTGGGCGTCATCCAGTCACCTAATTGAATCTGCAGCTTCGTGCTGTGATAGGCGATTTGGCATTGAACTTTGGATAACTCCTCCTGGGCTTCGAGTATTTGTTGCTGAAGATGAGAGATGATCCCTGCACATCCATAAACTGGGTCTTCGAATCGCCTGGCTGCTTCGAACGACATGCATTCTGCTGACCTTGCTCTCAAGTGCTCCGGCAGTTGCTGCACAACCATTGCAGAAGGTCATTTCATACACCCATTTAGATATATATAAACTTGACTTCTTTTGAATATGAATAATATTCTGATGAAGTTGGAATTTATGAATTTACCTGCAGATTCTTTCCAACGTTGCTGGCACCAAAAATCTTGTGAACCTGCGAGAATCTTTTGGGATTGGACGAGGGAAAATATGGAGCAAAGATACAATCTTGAGAGCATCTTCTTCTCAAGTTTTTGCAGGCAGCACATCTTGTTGAAGTGGACATGATCTCAGAATATTATATGGTTTGGATTTCTTGAAATATTGTGAGAATCATCCCCAAATCCTCTTGTGATCGAAGATATATGAAGATCCATTACAAGATTAATATGAATATTGGGGTGCCTTATTAGTGGCAGTTCTCTCTAATCTTGGAAATTTTGTTCAACGGCTAATTTTTTTATATTCAAAAGTTTGAACATGGTAAGTGGTCGTTGGGTGTGGTGAAAATGTGCTCAATATGATTTCGACGGTAAGTAAAGATTAAGAAGGATGAAAACAGAGAGAGATTAACTAGGAGTAATGAACTATGAAAATCATTGATATATACTGGAAGTGTCTCCATATGCAATTGCTAAGAAAATACTTCTAACCTTCACCGTATCTTAATTATTCCGATAACTCATATTTTGATGAGCTTAATTATTATTTCTGTAATCACTATCATTAGAAAAATAATGATTTATATTACGACTAATACATCAAAACAAATTTAAGCCAAACAATAATTGATTGTCGGTCACATTATAAACATTGCCGGTTATAAAAAAAAGTTTACCTTGGACGGTGTCAACAGAGGCCTAAGGCTGTGTGTTCGTAAGTTAGAAGAAGAGAAAATTTGAATTTTTTTTTCCCATTTTCCATTCCATTTTCTTCTCAACTTCCTCATCTTCTTTTATCAAAAATCTTACAAACATGATAAAATTATCAAAATCCTTTTCTTCTACTTTAACAACATAGCCTACAGGAATGCGTCTCAGTGAGAAACGATGAGCACCACATAAACGTCGATAGCGTTAGAGGGGAAGAAAGAGAGAGGGAAATGGCTAGCAATCATGGCCTTGCCTGCTTCTTCTCCGTCTCTCATTGGCCTGCCGGAAAATTGAGCAGCAGATTGTCGACGACTGCCAGCCATTTCCGTCTGCGGGTAAATTGTTCCTCTGCTGGCGGCGGCAACACTTCTTCATCTCCGTCTCCGTCTCCGTCTCCGTTCATCATTTCTCCTCCTCCACTAAGGTCTCGCATCGATTTTTTTGAATCCAATTGTTTCCCTTTTGCTTGGAATAATCGATCTATAAGCTCCTGTGTTCTGTCCACATAGTCAATTTTTTTTGTCAGAAATGCCCTCTTCTTGTATTCTATGTACCAGAAACAGATGAACGTCAAAAGAACGGGCTAGCATTGATTGATTCAAATGATTGTAATGTCAGAGAGCCTAACACAAACACTGGCTCTCGTGCTGATTTTTCACGTTTCAACTTAGATGACAAATGCTTGTTTAATCTTTCTCTTGTTCTCCTCCTCAGCTAAGTTACTCCTCCCTGAAATGCCCGTTAGCTTTCTTAGTATATTCTGATGCTGCAGGGATTTCGCATTCATAATTGACGAATAACTGATGAATAAATGATGTTTGTTGGTTGCATTGGATGAGGATTGTAGGTCTGAGGTTTCGCTTTGTGTGGGAACATACCTTATTCCACACCCCAAAAAGGTAGTCTATGCTCTCGCCGACAAATATCCCCTTCTTGTGCTTGTTCTTAATCTCGTTGAGCTGTATTGGCTACTGATGGTTCTAATGCCCTGAATAAAGAGTAGATAACTTAGTGGCATGTTATTCAACCCTGGTAATCACAAAACTTTGTTCTTGAAAGGTCGATAAAGGAGGGGAAGATGCATTTTTCTTCAGCAATTACAATGGGGGAGTCATTGGTATTGCTGATGGTGTGTCTGGGTATCTTCCTCATCCTCTTTTGCTTCAATGTCTTGGGAATCTATTTATATGCGTAATAAGTTATATAGCTGTTATACTCATACAGCCTGTATACTTTTTCACAGTTGGGCTGAGCAGAATGTGGATCCTGCCTTGTTTTCTCGGGAGCTGATGTCTAATGCTTCTGGCTTTGTTGAGGATGATGAGGTATCTAATAATGTTTTCTTTCATGAACTATTATGTATTATGTATATCTTCCAATGTTGGTATTGTTTTAGACCTCCAGTATTTGCCATGCCATGCTTTTACTTCCAAGTTCAACAATATTTTTCCCTAGATGGCTTTAGATCTTGGCCAACGCAATTTTGGGCTGTTGATTTCTACAGGTTAACTATGATCCGCGGGTACTAATAAGGAAAGCTCATGGTGCTACCTTATCCATCGGTTCAGCAACTGTGTAAGTTCTTGTTTTATAATATACGCAACTCATTTCCTTGTTCAATATTCATCATGCATGCTGTACTTGATTCATTTTCTGCGGGTTAAACTTATACTATACTATTTGATTAATTATGCAGTATTGTAGCCATGCTAGAAAGAAATGGGATCCTTAGAATCGCCACTGTTGGAGATTGCGGACTACGAGTTATCCGCAAAGGTAAAAGTTTTCAGGAGATATCCGCGTGTTTTTTCCCTGATGCAGCTGTGATTTTTTGCTGCTTATTAAGTGTGGTGGTTTTAGTGATTTTGCAGGACAAGTTGTTTTCCAGACATCTCCACAAGAACACTATTTTGACTGCCCGTATCAGTTGAGCTCACAGGCTGTTGGTCAAACTTACCTAGACGCCGTGGTATGCCAATGCACCTTTCCATGATGAATGTTAGCCATATTTTCCTCTAGTCAAGTGATCTCGTCCTATTGTATTGAAAATACTTGGTTAGGTAGAGTACGTTGTGTGGCTTTTGCTGTAAACAGGTCACCAGTGTAGAACTGGTTGAGGGAGACAAAATAGTAATGGGCTCAGACGGGCTCTTCGACAATGTTTTCGACCAGGAGATTGTATCAACTGTGGCCGAGAATAATGATGTCGCCAAGGCTGGTAAGTACCTATTTGTTCTCATTAATTTATTTGGCAATCAAACAGTATATTGCTCTAAACTGAAGAACTTGTATGGGTGCTAGCGAAGGCATTGGCTAGTCTGGCCAAAGATCATTCTATAGATTCAAATTTCGATTCACCATATTCGTTAGAAGCTAGAGCAAGGGTAAGCGTGTTGTCTGCTCAATACCCTGTGCAGTTTACAAGACAATTTTCGCAGTTGTATTAATCAGAGATTTTCACTTGGCAGGGATATGATGCTCCGCTTTGGAAGAAGCTAATCGGAGGGAGGCTAACAGGTGTCGAAATTTTTTTACTCGCTTATAATACAATTTTTGCAATTTAATATTTATCCTTAAGATAGAGCACAATGCCATGGTTTCAATGTGCAGGTGGGAAGTTGGATGATATCACCGTAGTCGTCGGCCAAGTTGTAGGTTCATAGGATAACTTTTGATTTAATATACAGTACTAAGCAAGGGAATCCCCCTCTTGATCAGTACAGATGTTGATCCAGAATGTATATCACAGTTTCGTAAGCTGCTTAGCAATATAAACTTCACATGTGGAGGTTTGTGTTGGGAAAATTTTGTGTTCGGATAAACTATGAATAGCATTGCGATCTTGTTTATCTTCCACAATCTGTTTCTCAGGTTCGGCCTACAGACCTGAGCTTGTGCATCTCCTAACAGGAAACACCATTCCGAGTATATTCTATCAATTGCGACCCTGCAGTAAAGACAACTTCATTGCTGTAAAAAACATAGGATGAATAGACTAACTGGGAATTGTTGGCCAAAAAAAAATTGTGCCAAACAACCCTAAATCCAATTAGTAACAGTAATACTATCAATCAAACATTTAGTTCCCTTCTCCAACTTCACCAGAGTCGCCTACCTGATGATGAAGAGATTCTTACAGACCTTGTCGAGCATAAATTATTCCTGGTTACATTAGTAAGCAGAAAGTAAGTCATATAAGACTTCTAAATAGGATTGACAATCAACATAGTCACTTTTGATGCATGATGCATCCATTGTTTCAAGGAGTGTATTGCCCTTGTTCGCATAGCAGTAGATAGACAAGGTGGCCTGAATGCTCCAGCTACCCCAATGCTTCGCCCTCGCTCTCATTCTGTTTCTGGAAGAAGGATTTTCCTGCTTCATAGGTGGACCAACAAATGGCTGCCGCAGGAGCATGAAAAAGCATTCTCGGCATCCATCCCCTTACGAGCCCTCTGTATCCATCCTTTTTCACTATTGTTCGAAAAACGTCACTTATTGATCCAGTGGAATATCTGTCACAGCCACAAACACCCTGTGCAATGGAACCATATGCATGGATCAAAACCCCAGGACATGGAAAGAACCTTGAGAGCAATCACAGTTCTAGCGTATGTGTGAATCAAGTAACACGACAAACACATCATACAGATTCAAGGACACCAACTAAACGAAAGATAACCACCTTGACTTTTGTCACGTTGGGATTAGCACAAGTAGGGTTTCAGAGTAACACTGACAGAGAGAACACGGGAAAGGATGGAAGCCGAAAGAAACTACTCCTAATAGATTCACGAAACAAATCCACAAAACATATCCGCATCCTAGTCCTAGATCAGAACTTAGCAACACCCTCATACTTCCTTCGAATTCTGACCCAGTATTGCTCACTGGAATCATATCAACAAGCTAGAAGGATTTCTTATGAAACTGAAGCCATGACTGATGAGTGAGTTCAGAAAACAAATGCATTCAGATTCTTGAAAGCAAACATAAACAAACCAATAACGAGATCATAGACATAAGACCCCCAGAAGTAGATGGTTCTTCCCAATCACCAAACTTACATTTATCGTCATTAAAGCTTCTACCTTTGTATGAATTGCACCTCATCAAGTAACAACAAGGACTCCGGCCAGGGTTTCGTAAACAGAAGCTAGTTTATACGATTCACACCAATAAATAAAAATAACCAGATTCTCCCGAAGTGTCTAATGATTTACCGAATAGTAATTCCTCAATTCCCACACCTCTATATTAGGCATAAAAAATACACAGTTCTCCACTCTCAAGACATCCTATGGATTTCTATGAGCAAATCACAATAGCAAACATTTTAAATGATGAACAAAACTAAATGAAGTGCTTCAAGCAAACTAAACATGGCAGAACCCCATAAAAAGTCTTGGACAGTATTCACCTGACACTGTAATTGTGTCTTGACAACATCTAGCGGGGTAGTAACAAGCGCCGCCGAAGCCCCCGCCACCGCCCCTGCGGCAGCATGAGCAATCCCCTCGCCGCCATCATCATCTCTCTCATAAGTCGAACCCCCCAACAAGGCCTTCTTAGCCGCCTCATAAGTCGCAAAATGAACCGCAGTAAACGGCGCATTCATGATCACAGTAGTCCTATACGAGGCATAGAAAGCCCTCACACCTTCTTCTCTCCAAACCCTCTTCACACAATCCCAAACCCCTCTATACGCTTCACTAGCACCCCCGCCATTCAACTGCAGCCTCTGCTTCACCATATCCATCGGAGTAAACACAGCGTCGCTCGTCACCGTGGCACATACCCCCGCGGCGGCATGACCCACATGATCATTAACATTGGCTCTATTTGAGAAACTCTTTTTACAGGCCTCGTAGACGGAGAAATAGACGGCGTGGGCAGGGCCGGCCCCTAGGCCCATGGCGGCGATGCCGCGGTAGAAGCCCGCGGGCCCGTCGGCGCGGAGGATGGAGGAGAAGGCGGCGCGGAGACCCGGGGTTCTGATGGGCCAGGATCCGAGGGCTTGCATTTGGGTCTTGATCGTGTCGACGGGGAACATCGCCATGTGCTCGACGCAGCCCGCGACGGAGCCCGCGATCATGTATTGCCAGAAGTACAGCCCGTCATGGGTCCGCTCGGTGACGTCAGCATCGGCGGTGGGGGATGTGAAATTGGGTGAGGTGTGGAATTGAGGAGGAGGAGCTACGTCTGTGGTGATTGTCATCGAAATTCGACCCGGATCCGAAGAAGTGAGATTCGGGTTGTAGTTATGTGGGATTATTGGGATTGAAGTGCCACAGTGTCGCCATATAAGGCGAGAATCAGAGAGGTGGGAGCGGTGGAGGATGAGACATGAGAGATTATTTTGATTAGGCTGACAAAGATACAAAACTTTTGTATAAGAGAAAGGGAAAGGTGAGAAGGGAGTTGGGCTTGGGTGGGTTTTTGGAGGATCCAAATTGGAATTGGGTTTCGACGGCACAACAGGCGGCTGCGGTGGGAGGGGAAGAAGGTGAGTTTAGGCTTGTCCGTGAGTTTTAAGTGGTGGAAGGTCAAACAAAAAAGGAAAGAAAATTAGAATATATATTTTTTTTGATTTATTTGTTAGTTTTTAAAAATAATTTGGATATTTTATTTTAAGCGAGGGAAGGGGAAGGGGGCGAGTTTAGGCGTGAGTTTTAAGTGGAAAAAAGGTGAAACAAATAAGAATGAAATAAAGGACGGGGGAATAAATTATAATATATATTTTTATTTTTATTTTGTTTGTGAGTGTAAAAAAGATGGAACATTTTTGTTTATTATGAAGAGGGATTATTTTATTTTTTTAATTATTTTATTCTATTTTTTCTTCAAAAATCCTCATTTTGAGAAATTAAATGAAGGGAATAAAATGAACCTAATTTTATTATCTCATATTTTATTTTTCTTTCTTGAAAAACTCACAACATCCCATTTAAAATTTATCCTATCCTAAATCTTTCTTATTTTTTCTCTATGCCTTCTAAATTAAAATCACAAACAGGTCGAGGATTCGTCACAGTAAAAAAAATAAATACAAAAAATACTAGGAGTAATAACGGTCTTTTTCATAATGGTGATTTAGTTTTAACCGTTGTCTTATTTATTGTTTCAGAAGAAAAAAAAACAATTATCTTATTTATGGTCCTTTTCAGATGTGTGGTCTCAAAATATTGCATGTTTTACTTTTTTTAATTCACATAAGTACTGCATGTTCATCGATGAAAATATGGGACAACAGCTTTCTCTTGATTTGCAGGTAAGTTTGTGCTCAGATACGGAAGAAAATAACATTTTTTCCCCTAAATTATGATTTGATTATATATAATTTTTTTGAATTATAAAATAGTCATTTAATTCTCTAAATTTTGATAAAATTTTGATTTTTGATATATTATTCTCAGAAAATATATTTTTTTAATAGAAAACTCTCATCAAAAAATGGCATGTATCTATTTTCAAAATTAAAAAGATTATGTGTAAAAAATCGAAAATTTATGAAGGTTATGTGTTATTTTTTCTAGATCTTATTCATGAAGAATTATTAGACTTGTTATTGTTATGTTAGTCCTAACTACACTTCTATAGTCCTTACTCCGTCTCAAAATACTTACAAATCGTCCTACCAATTTGAGTTTCGGGTGACTGCTTTTCTAGCGAGCAGGCTTGTCTTTCTTGTACTGGAAGAGATCCCCTTTCCAATCTTGAAAAAAAGCAATTTTTCAAGCCAAGCATCTAGTCGTCGTAGTATTCCCTCAGAAATCTCAAATCGAATCTTTCGATAATTAAGTGCTTTCAAGTTATTGATAGAGAATAGAAGAAGCAAGAAATAAGAAAAAATGGCTATTCTAATAGCTACAACACTAGTCGTCGTAGTATTCCCTCAGAAATCTCAAATCGAATCTTTCGATAATTAAGTGCTTTCAAGTTATTGATAGAGAATAGAAGAAGCAAGAAATAAGAAAAAATGGCTATTCTAATAGCTACAACACTAGTCGTCGTAGTATTCCCTCAGAAATCTCAAATCGAATCTTTCGATAATTAAGTGCTTTCAAGTTATTGATAGAGAATAGAAGAAGCAAGAAATAAGAAAAAATGGCTATTCTAATA